>JAOWBC010000182.1:15923560-15934494 GCA_028566105.1 Hypoplectrus providencianus
TGACTGATAAATAAGACGAGCACAAATTAAATTCTGCCACCAAAGCTGTAAGACGTGAATTTGCGTGTCCTCACTGAAATCAAGTGAAATTCTGTTCTGCATAGTTTTGCTGCTCCAAAAGCAGCTTTCATACCATTTAATATCTCAAGCCAGAGATTAATGCAGATTATTTGGTTGTGACATTATGTACTAACTGTAAAACTAATCTGCATTCACACCAGCAGCAGCCGGCTCCTCGGTCTGACGGAGGATTTCAGCCAGCTGTTTGTGAGCTGCAGTGGTGCAGCAGCAGCCATGTGGATGGTGAGAAGGAGTCAGGAAACATGGTGGAATATATCAGATGCAACCGTTTTATCAGAGGACATGTTGCATGTGGCCTTGGTGGATGAAAGAAAGCCTGACTCTCATGCAGCACGACAGGCAAAATATCCACTACGTTATGAAATCATTCAGTCTTTGCTTATTTTACCTTTTAAAAATGGCCTAATTCAGCTGTAATTTATGGGACAAAGATGAGCATTGAAACGGATTTAAGAAAGTCAAAAATGTATTTTCTGGACCCAAATATATCCGAAAAGATTTAATCACTTTACTAATCAAGTGACTTTTATTTAACATTTTGTTTTTGATGCACTATTTTCCCTTTAGCATACAGCCTTCAGTTACCTATAAAGCTGGGTTGAATGCTAAGGGTGAGCAAAAAAAGTTTTTCATACAAAATGCAAACACAAAGAAGATGTGTCTTAAATTCACAGTCCATATTTTGCCACAGATTTTTACCAATAAACTATCCGCCGCTCTCTCTGACACAGCCTCTCCCTGGTTGTTATTTTCCCGGCTTCAATGTCCAACAGAAATACTTTGAAAATCTCTCTAAAGCGGGTTGCAGTTATGTGGAGCATATGACTAATTTGATATAAAATAACAAGCCTTAAACTGCACGGCCTTGCAGACTTGTTCTCATAGTTCTTATCCAGCTGAACTTGGACTAAGCCCATTATTCTCCATGAGCCCAGACATAATTCTGTATTACAGCATGGAAATTTATAATCATCCAAAGCATTGCCTTGGTGTGTGTGTGTGAAATCAAAGGGCATGTTAAACAGACATCCAAAACTGTGGAAAATATCTGTCACAGTAGAGTGGTTAAAGCACTCATGCAGAACTAAACTCATGCTAAACCAACCATAATGGCTGGTGCTACTTCAGTCCTGTGGTGAGGCACATCAGAGCGGCATTAAGAAGTGATAACAACTAGGTTTTGTTTTGCGTCCGCAGCTTTCACAGCAAACGTCGCTTTGGCTCATCATAGCATCAAGTGTGGATCCTTTGTTGCAGTAAGAGAATACACCGAATAATCCAAAGTTTATGGTTTATTGTCGTCAGTCAAAACAGTGTTTTTTGTTTTTTTTTACTTTCTCATTTTGTTAGTCTTTTAGGAGTGTAATCCTGAAAATCTCCATAAATCTCACAATTCTTAGAATTCCTTTGGACCCGTTTGAACTTTGGAGCACTGTGACAGACATTCAGAGTCTAATGAAGGGAAATAAAACAGAATGAAATTGAATTTCAGTGCTTTTCAACAACCTTAAAAGGCACTGATGAGTCCCTTTCTTTTTCTACTTAGTTTTCTCTTCGGTTTCTGAATTTTTACATTGGCAGGATCATTATGGGACCTTTTCACCTTCCTGTGATCATGATCTCATCTGTGAATTAATCACTCTGGATATATTCATCAGAGGTCAGATTGTGTGAGATGCCTGACAAGCTGCTTCCATCCGTCCCAAGCGAGACATTTTATGCAACTATAGTGACTGCTAACTACAAACAACTACAAGCAGCTACTGAGGAACCATTCAGCAAGCAGAAACCAAAACTGATTTGTTTTACAGTTCTTGATAGATATAGTTTATATGTTTCAAAGCTTGTTGAGATGTCCCTTTGCTCCAAGGAATGTGAAAAAGACCGTTTAAAGTAAATGTAAACCCCACAGTATTCATCTATATTGCTCCTCTTTTTAAATTCAAAAATCACACATTTCCAAGCGTAACACTTTCTCTGCATCTGTGGGACTTTGCTCTGATCCGCTGCCTTATATAGAGTCCCATGTCTCTTTATACAAACTAACATTGTAAGAGATCTGTAAAAGCTTGCTTTGCAGAATCTGACCTCTAACTTTCTGTTTCATATCCTTTTCATTTGCAGAAAACGTGTATTACAGGACAAACAAATTAGAAGTTATTCCACAAGCATGCAACATTCATCAGCATATTGTTTTAGCCACTAGGATTGGTGTGCAAATACAAAACGGCTTGAATAAATGTTGCCAAAGGTATTTTTGCATTAAAGCAAAGATATACAATACTGTGTGCAATGCCAGCAGAACAGTTTGGTTGGTGTGTTATGACGGACAGACAGCTTAACTAACCGCATCACTTCACAGCAGACTAGATCCTCTTAATGCACTCTGTGTCTTTACCCTGATTATTGCAGCTCTGTATTAGTTTCAGCTGTACAGCAGTAATGCATGCTGCACACAGTCACAATGGGACGACAGCTGCAGTTTCTATGCGTTTGGTGACGTACAAGAAAGTATTTTATGCTATTATATCAAATTCAGTTCACAGCTGAGTTATTAAGAGTGCTGCACATGACATTCAGAGCATTTATGCGTTTCACAGTCTGAGCATGGATTGCTTCCACATGGCTCTCATTTCTGTCCCAACTCATCACATACGAACGCCTACAGACGTTCCATCGTTTTTAACTCGCTGACTGCTCACATGCAGGGAAGCTCTGATTACAGTACACACAGAGCGAGCATGAGTTTATGTGCAGGCCAGAGGCCTTCACTTCACTCCTGCACACAGCAATGGCTCTGAATGTCCAGCATCTCTAAAAAAAATCACTTATTGCAGAAGGTCATTAACTACATTTGTCCAGCAGACTTATTCTAAGCAAACACTGTGCTGGCTGGACTTTCAGAGAAAGAAAATATAATATCAAAAAATAAAATATAAGTCAGAACTTATTCTGAAAAAGCATTTCCATGTCCTGATAAGGGCAATAACTATTCTAAAAAAGACAAAAAGCAACTCTTGTGGGAACATGACTGCTGACCAATCAGAACACAAGTATATCACACTGATGGCATGAGAAAAATATGTAAATAATAATAATAATAATAATAATAATAATTAAAAAAAAAACAGAAAAATATGAACCTGAAAATCATCAAAATATTTCCAATCTAAGTCAAATAATGATACTGTACTGGCTTTTAAAATGTGAAATGAATTTTTAGATGGATAATGAAGCCGAGACTGAAACAATTTGAAAGGACCGCTGAGTGTAAAGCGCCTCAAAGTAAATGCTGAACTGGAATTTTAAGTTCTTCACTCCTGTCTTAGTCATCTAACCTCCTCAAACATGCATCTTTCTGAAGAGCCTCACAACACTTCACAGGATAAATGAATCCACGGGTGCTGTACTGGACTAGACAAAGCACTGGCACACAACACTCCTGCCAAACACACCAGTCTGGGTCCAGCCATGACCCGGGACGACCATGAAACGACTCTGTCTCTGCAGAATTGTGACATTTGTAGACACAAAAGATAAAGATTCAACATGTTCACTCTTTCATAATAATAGCTTGTAAAACAGTGTCTTCAGAAATGTGGAGCAAAAGTCTGAGTGATTGTGAGAAAGTGTCTAATAGGAGAGGAAAATGAGGGTCCAATTACTGAAAACGGCCATTTTTTTTTTTTCAAACCCCTTATAAATATACATCAAGCTGACTTGTCTGAGTAGAGTCCCAGAGTGGAGATTGCACACGGCAGAAAGTCTCCAGAAACGACCCACATGGCAACAATGGCTGCAAACACACAGTCGAAACAAATCTACGTTTCGCGCTGGTCGCTCTCATTAGCCGGCGCCTCTGCCCGGAGCTAGAGGCACGAGAGCATCGACAGCTGAAAACACTTCAATCATTCTTATCTAAACAAACACACATCCTGTACACGGCGGTAATCTCGGTGGTGGGATACAGTAAATGAGCACCTTTGTCACAATCAACAACTGCTTGCTACATTGCCCTTGAGTGCACCATTAGTGTCTGATGGCCGGCGCTGTAGATGCTTGTTGACTCCGACTTGTGGTGTAACAGCAGCACCCAGTAGCCATCAGCAGCTGTCATTCAAAATCTATGTCTAGCTCTTCTAAGAAGGCTCTCAATTCATAGAAAGACGAACAGCTCGGGGGCAAAAATTCTGCCCGTCTACCACCTCAATGCAGCAGCTGTGACCTGCATCCAGTGGGACTTGATGGTGACAGATTGGTGATAGAGTGTGCATTCACAAAGCACCGTTGCATTCATTTACTTCAGAGAAATAAATGGGCCTAATGAGCGATAAATAATTCTCCCTCACAAGAGAGAGAGAGAGAAGCGTGAAGGCGGTTTTAGGGCGATGTGTTACTCCTCGACTCAGATGACCTTTTTTTGTGCATAAGTGTTGCAAGGTTTTTTTACTAACACAATGCTCCCACCAGTCTGCACACACCCACACACTGCACATACAAAATGCAATTATGTAGGACTGCTCCATGAGGTCTACGGATAGACAGAAGCGACAGATCTCACCACATTTGTTTTCATATCACAGATTTTTGATTTAGACTCAGCCATGAGGGACATAAACACTATTCTTATACTAAAGAAGAGCTAAAAAGGCAGGTGTGACATATTTTAAATGGAAGCTCTTAACCCGGCAATGTTACACTTTTTACAAAAAACTAGCCGCACTCATTAAGAAAGATGCCGTTTTTATTTTTCATCATCTAATTGCCTACTATTTCTAAGTAAAAAGCAAGTCATCCATTCTTCACAACCACATATGTTGCAAGAGCCACAGTTAAGCTTAGAAATAGATAGTATAACAGTGACATAAAATGTAATGTACAGCATGATGTAGCTATTCACAAAAATTTAATTACATGTTACTTAAAATAATATGGTTGAATTTTTTTCCCTCTGAAATTATGTGTTGGTTCGACACCTTCGCTCCAAATCCCTTCCACTCTAAAAACTATTTTCATTTTGGCTTCAGTGATAACCACCATGGCCACTAGAGGATGTCGTCTAACAAATATGGCTCACAATTAGCTGCTCTAAAACAACATTTGGAGTCTTTTTTAAAAGGAGGACGGTCTTAAAAAAAAACAGCCCTCTATGAGACTCTCCTATCCCCCAGAAGATGACCCAGTATGTAACAGCATCATAGATCAACGCATAATTATAACATTTCTGTTTCTATAGATAGAAGCTCCCTCCAGTGGCCGATACAGAGTGTAAAACCAAAGGCGAATCAATTAGACTGAGTATAAGGAGCGACAAAGTCCGCTTAGGATGACCCAGGAGGCTGGTGTTCATATCTCCAAAATCAATATTGTTATTTGAACTTTACTTACGTGAGTAGCGATGTCACACTATAAGTCCCCCATAAAACGACCTCAGCTCTGGTAGATGCATCCATTATTTTAACCAATTATGTATTCAGTTGGCAAATAGTTTCCTGCCCAAAACTAGCTCACCTGTAAATGTTTCACAATGTTAATGAGATGTTAAAAATGGTAGAGTACCAAGCTAACATATTAGACATATTAAGAGTCATAATGAGTAGAAAATACAGAGAGTGCACTGAGGAGCAGTTCATAGCGTCTAATGTCATTTAATGTAGCTGCAATCATCCAGAATATAATCCACATGTTAACCTTTTTACTGTGCTTATCACTCCAGACTTCTAGGAAACTCAATACTTCCTGCCATGTGTTCGAATACGGGACTTGACTGATATGTTTACAGTCTGCAGTCCACTTTCTTTTCCTTACAGCACAATCATATTCGACAATGTTGCAGATCCAGCTTGATACCACATGATCTGCTTGAGACTCTGGAGCCAGTATGAGAAGACGGGCTTAACATGAGCCTGTGTTTGCATATGTTTATAGTAATCTATATGGAAGGCGGACCATTTCTTGGTGTTTTTTCTTCCAAATCTGGCAGAAACCCAGAGCTTCCAGCTGGCTCCTGAGGAAGGGATACAGGTGGCGGGCACTGTTGGTAGCCTGTTTTTCAGGCAGCTGGAAGACAACAACTGCATCACTTTGAGAACTGTACAGAATGTACGCTCACTGCTCTGGTTCACACACTTGGGAGATTGTGTGGCTCTGCGGGGACTCATGGAGAGTTTGGGATGTGTGCTAAGCGGACCTGGATGCAATACTCAGGCCCAGACAAAGCTGCAGTTCAAGGTTCAAGGCTTAGATGTAATTCCCTAAAATACAGACACTGCTTCAGTGTAAAAGGGATTAATACGAGGGAAAGAAGCCGTCAACAGAACTCTGTTGTTCTTGAGTCCCTGTTGAATAATGGAGGGAGCTCAATGGGACAAGATGTCAAGGGAGCGACTGTTTATCAGTCTGTATGAGAGGCTACGTGTAATAAGGCATGATATAGGAGGGAGGCGGAGTCAGAAAAGATACGCTGATGAGATTAAATCACTAAGCAAGCAGCCCCTCAATTGCTATAGCCCACCAGAGCCACATTAGCTATGTTGTTGGGTACTTTGAACTAAATAAAAGAGATCCACAGAGGCCTGGAAAGCGGGTGTGGCAGCTCTTTTCCAAAGTCGTCCGTGCCAGTTTGATCACGTCACTGACTAGCTTTGCTAAGTGGCAGAAGAATTGACGGGGGATGTTTGGGCTGTTCAAGGACCTCGAGAGGTAATAAGGTCCATTTTGTGTTACCTCTCTAATGGGATGATGAGTTTAAAAGCCAGAGCGAGTGTGGCAAAATCAAGACGAGAGGGGAGCGTTTGTGTCTCACGAGTACAAGCTAAGAGGATTTAAGAAGGCGGCAGTACAGGGCACACATCATGTTCTAGGCCACAACACTTGGGTGCAAGTACAAATGTGAGTGCCGTACGATGGCAGCAGAAGAGATCTTTGGCTCAAAGTTTGGAAGATGAGCTGCCTCACATCCTGAAGTTGTGTTGCAGGCTGAACAGCATGGGACATTAGTTGTAGACACGAGCAAAGGAGTGGCTCTGTGACACACGCTGAGTTTAACATCCAGCTACAAATAGCGACATAATATGATAATAATAAAGCAGTTGAGACTTATTCCACTCTGGTAAAGAACAGGAAAGACTCTCTTTGTGGCCCTGAGCTGCTGACAGGGGGCTCTAACAATAGATTTGTCACTGTGTGCATTTACGTAAATATCTAAGTTAATATTTTTCTGAAGCCTGCTGAATTAACACAAATGCAACAGAATGCTGCATTGTCTCTTAATCAATAACTTGCAAAGCCTAAAAAAAAATAATCAGCCTTGATTGTATTTTGTGAAATCTTACAACAAACCATGTGGGAAAAAGACAAAAAAAAAAATCTGAAATGATATCATTTGAAAGAAGAAAAAAAAAAGAAACAACGAATTTTACTGACATAAATATAATAATATTATCAATATAAAATGTGCCTTGTGTGATTTACAAATTACTCCCCAAGTGGCGACATCTACTGACCAGAGCTGGATCCTGAACCACTTGTGCATGAATCTTATACAGAAGAAGAAGGAAAAAGAAGTGTTGGGATTTAAAGTTGATATTTTCCTGCTCGGTTGCAGGTTAGGACTACAGCAGACACGGCTGGCCCTCTGCATGCACTGAAGAGGCATGTATGCATGCAGGACTCGGTCTACGCCAGGCTATGTCATAGTGTGGGGGTATTAAAGCATTAAAGCAGGGCGTGAGCCTAAATATAGCCGAGCAACCAATTTGCTTAGGGCAGCGTGATTTTCCACACGTGATCCCGGTGATACAGGCCGCTGTCCCTGGTCCTGAAATCTCACAGGCTCCATGAAATGCATGTGCTTTATGTTTGAATGTAAAGCTCTTACAATTAAGAAACACGGGAATCTGAATAAGGAGCCTGTAGAGTAAAAGATGCATGAGAATATGACTGAGAGGTTTGGAGTGTAATGCGGGTTTGCAGGATGCAGATAGTTCGATACACATAAACTGCAATTCCTCACAAGCAACAGTGCGAGGCGCATGTCTGATGCAGTTCAGGGGAGAGAGAAAGAGAGAAAGAGAGTTTGATTGATCATGTGGGCTATGGGAGCCTGCGAGAGTTGTCGAAAATTGCTGCATAGACGCCCCTTAGGCACCTATCTGGTACCCACTGACTCCAAACCATGCCGTGGCCATAATAACCACAATTCACCAGCGTGTGCCTGTTACCCAAAGCCCCCAGCCAGCAGGGCTGCTAACAGAGCGTTCATTCTTCCGGGTTGGACTTCACCGGTAATCCACAATACATTAACTTACCGCAGTCCTCACACAAGATCTTCCCAACATCCTTTTTTAGGTTCTTCACACTCGTGTCTCGAGGCGCAAACGATGCCTTGAAAACCAAGGGCTCGTCAGTGGGGTCCATGAAAAAAATGTACTCGTGGTTCTTCTTCACTTTGGTGCACGGAGCCTCAGATCCAAATTCCCCCACGGTGACGAGCTGTTCTCGCTCCAGACCCCCGCTGTTTAGGGGCCAAACATCCAGCACTTTGACATTCACACGGTACGGCTCCGCGGAGACGTTCACAGGCGTAGACTGCACCTTGCCCTCGATAACCACGGCGGATTTGTAAACCTGGTCCTGCAGGGAATTCAAACTCGGGGAGTAGCAGGCGAATGAGACCCCGATGACCAGCATGGATAAATGTACTGAATCAAGCCTCATGCCGCCTGCTTTGGCTCGGTGGTCGCTGGTCGCGTTGCGGCAGGGCTCTCTCGGCTGCGGGGCGATGGCGATGGAGCTGGGTTGAATGAAGAGACAGCGAGTAGGCTCCAGTAGCACGGCAGCGCGGCAGACCTTGCATAAGTGTCCATGCCATCGGGATCCGCTGCTTTTTCCGAGTGATTTTCAATGGGTAAACAGCAGCTTGGAAACGGGGGGGACCGCGGGATGAGGCTGGGTATCAAAACCAGTCACTGCTTTCTGCTAATAATAAGGCATCGTAGATAGGCGAAGCTAGGAATCGGCGGATTGTTCCCTCCAGAAGATGCCCCCTATGCTGCCATAGTAGCCTTAACTGCAAGACGACGCCACTCTTATCTTTGCCCAAAAATTGCAGTGGTGGGGTACCGCTATGATGCTTTTCTGTATCATCTGCAGCGGAGGGAAAAGACGCAAAATGCTGCAGTGAAGCACAAGTTTTGGTAGTCCGGTCGCAAAAACATAAGCCACGTTTCATTCCATAAAAATAAAAAGATTTGTGGTCGGCAGCTATAACGCTAATACGGAGCCTTCCACCGTGGCTCTCTCTCCGCCTCCCCCACTAGCCACAGACGGAGAGAAAATAATGCCGATTGCCAAGGGGCTCCGTCAACAAAAACGCAGGATTGGAGCACTGAGATGCAGGCAACCGATGGACCAAAGGGTCGATCTCCTCTCTCCCAAAACCCAGTTACTGTATGTCAATCACTCCATGGTGTTTTATCAGCGGCGATCTCACGTTATAATGAATCAAACGGAATCCTAAATCCATGACTGTCCCTCCTCAAAATCGCATCTTACTGTAGCCAAGGCATCGCTCCAAAAAAAAAAAAAAAAAAATGTAAAAAAAAAAAAAAAAATGAAATACGTTCACATTGAAAAATGCAGCCGCATATAGTCCAGTGGGCCTAGAAAAAAAAATCATATGGCTGCGGTGACTAAGGCTGCGAAAGCGTTTCAGATTCTTCAAGAGACTGTTTTGAATGAGTTTTGCGTCTCATCCCATTAAGTCATGCCCTGCATTCAGGTCACATTCGCTGCTCTGCCTCTGAAAAAAAAAAAAAACTGATGTTGAAGCACCGCATTAAATCCATACAGCTAAAACAGCTGCAATATATAGTCTCCAAAGTAGAAAAAAATAAACATTTTAATCACTTTAGATGGAGGAAATTCCATAAAAGCATGATTCTCTGTTTTTTATCATTATTATATTATCTTTTCACATATGAGGGATCACTTAGACACTCATATAAGTGAACATAGGGGTATTTAAATGTTGGATGATTATCATTTGTTGTGTTTAGAGTCAGGTTATTATGAAAATGGTTTGCTCTAAATGGCAAATAGAATGCGGATACAGGATGTTGTACTGACAGTATCCACAAAGAGCGACATCTGCTGACCACAGTGTATTTATGAGCCATTTGACACACACTTGCTGTATATGCTGCTGTAAATCAAACAACAAAAAGGTGTTGAAATGCAGAAAGCAGGGGTGGAAATTTAAATTCTGTCCAATAAATTACGCTCATCATGTGGCCAAGGGCAATACATCTTTATATTGACTTTAAAGTTTATGATTCTCAGAACTACCACATTTATATATATTTAATTCTTTAAATAATGGGTGTATTTTATTAAGGTAATATATACATCTACTTGTGTTTTCATTTATGCGCATGTGCAGCAGACCGGACACGGACCTGGCTGCTCTCCGTGGTGCTGAAACTCTCCAAGCTCCATAAATTAAACCTATGGTGATGATGTAAGACAGGGCATAAAATAATTTATTACTGTGTGAAGTCAAGTCGTCTTTCCTGTGTCTGGCACACCATCACAGGGGGGAGCACGAGGTTTGTGCATGGGTGTAACACGATGACACGAGTGAGATAAAGGTCAGAAAAATGAACCCCAAATTGTATAACGCGTTGATATTAATGCTTGCTTACTTCTTCAGATACTGTCCTCAGTTATAGTTAGAATTCTTCACTATTCCGAGATATCTATTTTTAGAGACTTTTATTTTGAAATTTTATTTTGAAAGTGCCAGTCACATCTGTTTCCCTTTCTCTCGCGCTCTTCATTCTGCTCTGCCGTAG
>JAOWBC010000182.1:15947944-15961460 GCA_028566105.1 Hypoplectrus providencianus
CCATTCCTCTGGAATCTCCTCCCATTCTGGGCTACAGTCTTTCTGTCAGTTTAGAAACAGGCTTTGGGCTCTTCCGTATTCATGAAGGGAGGGATAAGAGAGCTGACTGAAACAGACTTTCTGAAGGAATTACTGGGGGGAAAAGTTTCTTAAAAAAAGGTGAGACAAAGTAAAGGAAACAAAGGGAAATGTAGAATCTACAGGGAACGATATAATCTTCAAAATGTTTGTTTCAAGTGTTCTATTTTCTTTTTTTTTTTTTAGACTGTCACAATGATGACCTCCAAAGACAAAGGAAACTGACATCTTAGCCGGGTGGGGAAACAGAAAGGAAACAGGATTTTGGGTGTGAGTGAGTGAGTGAATGTATGTGTGAATTTGCACCTTATGCACAAAAGTGTGTGTGTGAGGATGAGCATGGACCAAAATTCCTGAAGACCACTTAATCAAAAAGAGTGATTTAAGGATAAAGAAGCTGTGACAGTCTTCTTGGCTCTCCGACATGAGGCTATAAACCAACGCTGTCCCCCTTCGAGAAGCTGCTGGCCAAAGGACAGCCCCTTCTACCTCTTGACTACTCGGGCCAGGTGGCGCAAAGTTAACCCACCCAGACAGCCGCCACCATGCTGCAGCAGATCTTAAAGGACATGTACATAGACCCGGATGTTCTGGATGCTCTGAACGAGGACCAGAAAAAGACTCTGTTCCTGAAAATGCGCCAGGAGCAGGTGCGGCGCTGGAAAGAACGGGAGGAGAAGCTGGAGAGAGAAGGGGGGGACGCCGAGTGCAGGCGAGCAAAGCCAAAAAAAGGTAATCACTGCAACGCATCACCACCACCACCACCACCGGCTCACCTCTGAGCACTTCCTGTTAGTCTACTGCGACAGGGTGCAGCTTCAAGTTTTTCCAGGGTATTTTCAGCAAAGCTTTTGACAGAAAACCGTTCCTCTCCTTTTAGTGGAGATGTGAGCTGAGAAGCCCCTGATAGAGCTGCAGAGATGTGTGCATTGGTTGTGACAGACGTACTTTGCTGTAGGATGTTCTCTGTCACCTCAGCAGCTGTTTGCCAAGACGGGGCTCAGCGTTTACCTGAAGTCCATTTGGCAAGTCTAAAGTTTCCTCAAGTACAAACTTGGGTGAACAAACACCAGCTGCTCTGCATTAGTGTGACTGTAATGCAGCATGAAATCATTTATACAAGTTCTATTTATACATGTACCGGCAGATTGATGTGCCAGTGGGTTACTGTTGATATCATACTCACAGATGATGTTAACATTTAGAGAAGCAAAGTAAAGTGGAAGTATTACAAGAGGCTGTTATTTATAGTGTTGAAGAAGTGCCATTGTATTTACATAATGGTGGATGTAAAGTATGTGTTCTCATGCACATATTTGGCTCTCACGCTCTCACGCTGTTCCCAGTCACACCATGTAACGTGAGCCTTTGAGCGTCAGAGAAGAGCACTCACAGCTGTCACTCACGTCTTTAACGCGTTTGATGGAAATTAAAAAAACAACTTAGATGACAATAAATGTCCTTAAATGGGAAGTGCACAGGCAGCGGTCAGGCTAAACAGCAGGAACTAGCTCTGCTGGGAAGCCAGAGTCATAGTACAGTCAGTACAGTACAGTACGAAACAAAACAACACAACCAGAAACTCAAGAGGCCGCAAGTCCGTCCGGGAACTGGTTTGACGCATACTGCACGATCCTGCCTGTCTGCATTTTCTCTTCAATGGTAGCAAGTACAGGAAGGCTCACGAGAAACCGTGTGCTGTGTAATGACTCTGACGTAACAAATTGTTCTATTTTTAATATTCCAAAGAAGATATCCAGCCATACAAGGTTTGGACAGAGTTAAAAGATCCTTAAAGCTGGATTTTTCTAACATAACTTTGTGCTTCATCTACAAAAATCCTCATGTAAACCACTTAATCATTCATGTTGTCATATTTGTTTTCCGTCTCCTTGCGTTTCACACCGGACGTGGACCAGGCCTGAACTGAGATTGATTGACTGACGTGAGTCACCAAAGTGAGAAGGAGGTGTTTTTTCGTCCTGCTCGGCATCATGATGAGGGCAACTGTCTGTTTTTTTATTGGCAGCTCCTCTCAGATGCCGTTAAGATGTTATAATCAGGGCTCTGAGAGTCTGGAAAGTCTCATTTACATGCCCTTTAGCTAGAAAAGTGGTTGAATTTTACTCCTTCAAAGCTGCACAAACTCTGACTGTGATGGCAAAGCAAACTACAAAAGTTTTTGCACAGCAGTTGCTGGAAACACTCTGATATGAGTTTAAGCCAATTAACAGCACGCCACAGCTGGCGCATTAACTCTGATTGACAAAGTAATGTGATCTGTCTTGTCTTGGCTTACGACAAAGCACTGACTATCAACTGGGGCGCAGAGTGAGAGAACAGTGCTCTTTCTATCTCTTAATGACCGCCGCAGCTGCCCTGAGGAGGCTGGATGGAGACGGCAGGCTGAGATCACATGGGCACAGCTCTTCTCCTGACCCACAGCGCAGCAGAGGAAATGGTGGATAGTTGGTGATTCTGTGTAAAAATAGGAAGTGAGTCAACACTCAATCCCTCAAACAATTATCAGGGAGCGAAACAGGAAGTGTGCAGGAAATGTATGTGTGTTGGGAAACAAAGCGGGTTTGATTTTATCAGCGTGGCCTTGTGGGAGAGCTCACATGCCAGGTTTGTTTTCGTGCACTGAATGATGCAGCTCGAGCCGATAGCCGTCTTCCAGTCATGGGACTTTTCCTGCGGTTAGGGTCATTTTATGGTTGTTTGTGTTTATGCACATGACTCTATACTGGTGTGTTTATGCTGCATGCAAACTGGTGATATTCACGAGGCAGAAACATGGCTCAGTGTACAGTTTTCTGTGACTTTGCATTTTTCAGATTCGTCCTTGATTTAAAGATTAGATATTGTGTTTTAATACCATCCACGATCTCTACATCTATCTTTGACAATAGTGTGTTGTAGCTGTCAGCCTGGACTGATAACTAGTTTATCCAGGTATGCTCTGACTGCTGTGTTTTCATAATCATCCTGGTATGCCCGGCTACAATGTGATCCACAGGGCAGGCTGGCAAAACCAGTTCACCGTGAAAGTATGTTATCGAACTTTAAACGGGACATGTTCTCACCCTTCAGTATCTCATAAAGTTACTTCATCTATTATATAAAAACATTGACTGATATCCAAAGCTGTAAAACACAAAGTACAAACTGACAAACAAGTTATGGTAACATGGCATAGAACTTTAACGTGATCATTATCAGAGGTACTTTATGAATCCCAGGGGGGAAATAAATCCCAGAAATAATAATAAGCTAGTATGTTAATACATTTAAAAAAAGGATAAAATCTACAATATAAATGCAATAAGTCCTGAGTTAATACAGATTTTTACAAATACAAAAAAATAGAAATGTAAATATAGATATGTAGACCTATGTTGATGTGTAACAACAATGTGCGTAACAAATTTAATTATTCTACAGGATTATTAGCAGATAATTGATTTTCTGTTGGCTTCTACATATGCAAGCATGAGTCACAAAGCCTGCTGATGTGAACTCAGTGCCCTCACAGAAACAGACAAATAAATGTGAGATTGTAACTCCGGATTTTAAATTTTAGCATTAGGATTTGGGACTTGGTTAATTAGATTTCTTCATGTCAGATTTACTTCAGATAGGAAGTTGACAGCTGTCAACAGAAGTGGATTTATTCAAAACCAGGCCTATGTGGGATTTCTGAGGTTGATTTGATACTGATTTTAGAGGGGAAATTCATTTAAAACAATGTAATGGCTGATAGAGACGTTTTATTAGTGTGAAATTAAAAAAGCTCCCTTTTTTGTGGATTGGGCACTGATCAGCAAATATACCCAAAGGGCTACTTTCTCTACTGTATTAATTATATTAAACAATATTACATAATGTATTGCTAACTGAGAAATCAAAAAAGTAAATAAACTAATAGCTAAATAAAAATCATAACTGTTTATCTCAACAGATTGTTGACCATTTTAATATAAAAGAGATTATTAGCCACAAGCAGCATTCTGTTTTGTTTTTGAGGTTTTCCTCAGGACTCATATCAGTCAGCAGACACTGCGTTGGCTATATGTAACAGATGATGGTCGTCCTGTCTCAGGCATTAGTGATCTGCTGCTTGTTCTCCACCAACTGTCGCTCCTGTCAAAACAGCAGCTAGTTTTATAATAGTTTTTTCAAAATAATATTTGCATACAAAGTTATGGCTTCAAAATCCTGAAAGTTCAGAGAAGAAAGTTTGTGTTAGGATTCTAATAAAAAAAAGTTTGGCTCATAAGGAAATGTTAAATAATGACACGGGTGAAAGTGCAGCGGTCGCTGGTCACAGACTGTATAAACAGATTGAAACAGAAAGAAATATATTGTGCTCTGTAAAAATGTCTGAGTGATGGATCTCTGCTTGATTTACAGCTTTAAACTCGCTCAGTGTTCAGACTCTCACACTGTGTGTTTCCTTCAGCCAACAGTAAGAATGTGAGCTGGCTGCTCGGCCGGGATGGAGATGTGGCGGTCATTGTGATCGGGGAGGTGGATGAGCTGAGCTCCAAATTCATCTGCTCCGGATTTGGAGAGAAGAAGACGCCAGGTCTTCAGAACAATGCGTAGTAAGACACTTTTTTTTTAAACATATGAAACTAGCTGTATTTTCATCAGATTACAGGCACTGAACAGCCTGTAACATGAAACATCCGGGAGTGTTTTTGTGTGTTTGCACAGTGTGATTTGACAGGTTATCAGGGTTTTTGTTTTAAACTAAAAGGGGGAGCAGCAGTTAAATAAGTAACTCTAATGGTATTTACATAGCCTATAAGTGCTGCTAGGGAAAAAAAGAGTCTGGAGCTGCTCTATAGACACAAACTATGCATTACAGAGTTGATATGTGTCTCAAAAAAAGAAGCTTGAATTCAAGTTAGAGAGTAGAAGTGTAGAAAGTTTCAAATTAAATCATTAGATTGAAGCATGAAGAGTTTTAGCATTTAGCAAATTAAACGAAAGGAAAGCCTCACAAAAATACAACAAAGAGAAACAAGTCTGAATTTAAATAAATTAACTAAATAAATAAATAATGCCTTGGTTCCTGTCAGCCGTTCTTTGTTATGTTTTATTGCATTAAATAGCATGCTAGCGTGGGATTTGGACACAGCCAACTGGTTTGTTTTCTGTATTATATGAAGAGTTTTTTCATTCTGTTCTCAGTTCTGAAACAGAAAACGTACCCATATGTTCAGAGCATTCCCCATGGAGCTCCAAATATCATCTATAACTGATTGTCTATGGAGCAGGTCCAGACTTCATACTTGATGACATCACATATTTGAGTTTTAGCACTCACGCTTGGCGGAGAGCTCACTGCTTTAGACCATGGGAATAATGTGTTTGTAGTTTAAAATTGGCTGTAGTTCCCCTTTAATCGTGGAAGTGCATTTGAAATGATGTTATATTGTGTTTTGCAGCCTTCAAACCATCCTGAAGAGCAGAAAAACCACAGAACCCGTCAGGACGGAGCGGGACAACCTTTCTCCGAAAACACAACCTGGAATTTCACTCAATTTAAAGGTGCTTCACAATCATTCTCAAGCTGGGTTACAAACATGATTTTGTGCATTCAATTTATTTATTTTTTTGTCAGGTGAAAACAGGCCTATTTATTATAGAAAAAAACATTATCAGATTTTTTACACTCTATATGAACAAAATGACATAAGAAGAAAGACAGAAACAGATTATATAGTTAAAACTGCTATACTAAATTAGTTTTTTTCATAATAAAACTCATCTATCACTCCTCTTCCACTTCTCTACCCTGCACTGCACTTTCAGAAAACTATCAATTATGCTTTTGAGCATAACTGTTGAAAATAAATCCTCCCCATTAAAAAAAAAACAAAAAACAAAAAAAACATCAACACAGCCTTATTAATTAGAGCCTGTATTTTGTGTCAAAATAAGCACTCACAGCGCATAATTTACAGTGTGCTGATATTTGCTGCGTGCACTTGGCGGTGTGTGAGCTGTTGATTTTGAGAGTTGGAGGGGTGGAGGGAGGGAAGGGGGCTCCTTTCTGTCTTTTTTCTTTTCTTTTTTACACGCTATCTTAAAAAAGAGATTTGCCGCGTTGTCATGGTAACCGCGCACACACGGAGCCAGCGCGAGCCGGGGTCTCATCTGGCCTGACCACGATGCTTCTCCGAGCTAAAGCTGCGCTGCTCACTCAGTGGAAACAGCCCAGACTGTCACTGTTTTTCCAGCAGCACGCCCACTGCACAGATATGCCTCGAAACACGCGTCATTTTTCAAAAGATGCATCACTCTTGTGCAACTCTTGCTCTGTTTTGTTTCCTGCCCACTGAAAGTGCTGCACTGACTCAAAGTTTGAAGGTGACGTGTCTCCTTTTTTTTGCTATCATCTTAACATGGCAATGTCTCTCCCAGCAGGGGAAGTGTGAGGAGACGAGCACTTTACTCCCTCTGCCGGTGAGTTGGAGCAACTGCAGGCCGTAATTGAGCTCAGTGCACTGGGGTTGCATCATGGCCTGTAACACTGCTGTAATGTCTTTGTTGAACCCACAGGTGTCAGTGAGTGAGCATTCATCACCTCCAGCATCAGAAAAGGTATGTGGGAATTGAAGTCATTGTAGGTTTCTCCTTATGCAAACCTTTTTAATAACATTTCACTGCCCTGTGCGTGCGTTTTGGATGCTT
Organism: Hypoplectrus providencianus; assembly: GCA_028566105.1. Taxonomy (NCBI): domain Eukaryota; kingdom Metazoa; phylum Chordata; class Actinopteri; order Perciformes; family Serranidae; genus Hypoplectrus; species Hypoplectrus providencianus. The sequence continues at coordinate 15,954,728 of JAOWBC010000182.1, forward strand.
TTGGAGGGCAAAAACACATGATGTTGTAGTGTCACCTCTGCAGGATGAAACATTTTACAAAAAGCATTTCCCAGCTAGGTGGGTTTAAAAGTGCAGCAATCCACTCTGCAGCTCTCCGAAATGTGGCTTCAGTGTGCCTGCAAGTCTTTTCATGGCACTCTCTGTGAGTAACAGGAAATGGTGGTTAGGCCAGCTGTCCCCTCACTCCCAGCCTCTCTGCAGATCATCTTTCTCCCAGCATTCTCCCTCCCTGCGCTCCCGCTCGTCTGAGCTGCCGCACCCCCTAACAGCTCTCTCCGGGGAACAGCTGAACTGAACTGTCCTCCCACTGGCTCCATCATTGCTCCAGCCTTTGGGTTGTCTGGGGAGTGTGCTCTCGCTTTCTTCCCCCTTTTTTGTATCTACGTGCACGCAAGTTTGTGTGTGTGTGTGTGTGCAGGTGACACGCGCCGCGAGAACAGCTGAATCACAGAGGCAAGGCAGGATTTCTGGACTGCCCTAGAACAGATGGTTGATGAACTTGATCAGGGAATTAAAACGCCAGAGATAGAGAATGCGTCAGTCGCAGATGGATGGGATTGTGGGATAGTCTCTTGAGGTTTGGGCGCGTGAGCTCTCCTCTGTTCTCTGTTTTTCCCCTCCTCTTTTGCCACAGAAGAAAAATCTCTCTCCCTTACTTCTTATACTGTATCTACACCAGACGCTCTATATTACAGGCCCCAACTCATCTCTGGGCATCCCATGCTGATGTGGCATGAGGAGGTTTGCCTGTGTGACAAGCCTGAGCCTCCCCTAACAGGATTCATTGTTCTGTTGAACGTCTTGTTTGTAGGTATAGAGTGATTTGTTGCTGGAAACAGGAAGCGACTGGTTTGGTGCTGCAGATGTATTTGCGGCTGTTGCTAGCCCCGCTGCAGGTTTTCTCCAGTTGATTTAGAGTGGGAAGGAGTGAGCCTGAGAGAGGAGGAGGGAGTGAGATTGTTGATTAAGAAGGCGTAAGATCAGGAGGGAAGATTAGCGAGGCTGCCTGATTTCCAAGTCACCTTATAATTTTCCCTCCACACATCTTTTAACTCTTAATCAGCGGTCATAGTTCTGCCTGCTTCATTATGGCACAGTGTAGTCATTGGAGAACTGTAATTTGGTGAATCATTTATCCAATGATTTAATCAAACATGACAGTAATTCCACTGTATGTGAATTAGCTGTCAACACTGATCGCGCTCTTCTGTCCTCTTTTGTCACTCTTCGCTCTCTGCAGCCCGAGTTGAAGCCAGCCAGTGCAACTGAGCTGAAGTCAGTTCCCCAGCCCTCCATCTGCTCCAGGCCTCCCATGAGAGCTAGCCCTGTCAATGTGAGACCAGCTTCTGCAAATGCAGCACCAGGCTCTGTCAACACGAGACCCAGCGTTGCAAATCTGAGACTGGCCACCGCCACCACAACCATCGCTGCTGCTGCTGCTGCTGCACCATCCCCTTCCCCCATCAGCACTGTCAAAACAGACTCTGGAGCAGCTAGAAGTGGCCTGCACTCACAGGGACCTCAGAAGTCCCAGGAATCACTGGGTGCAAAAGGTGAGTGAGCACAGCATCATGGGTAAGGGCACATGATGGGTCTGATGTCAAAGAAAGGAAAGGAAGTCTTCCTCTATGTCCATTAACTTACCTAAATTACACAAATAAACAACACCAATAAGGGATAAACACAACAAACAGAGCATCCATGAAGCTCATTATCTATAAACCTCTATAACTTCTGTCATTTTCTTTAGTTAGAGGTTATATAATGGAGAAAAAAAACGGGACAAAGAGGAGGTTTGAAATTAAATCCATAACTAGCTTAGCGTACATGGAAATCACCATAACAGAACTGCTTCTCAGGGGAAGAGCCAGATGGACCAGATAGCGGCCCCATGCATGCTTCTACTTCAGATGAGGACATTGCAATGAAATCTGTACATCGATGAAAGAAAAAATATTTTAGTTGCCATTTTGTAATTCCATCATTATGAAAACATTACCCAAACTTCACTCTCACCCCCTAAAAGAAGCTAAACTTGACAGAAGATAGAATATATAATTAGGTTTATTAAAATAAAAGATAGGATTGGAATTTTGAATAAACAGCATCACTTATCATAAAAAGCTATCATTTTAATGATGCTGGAGCAGAAATGATGTGAAGCTGTTAAATTGTATACTTTTAAATCCACCTCGCAATAAAACTGGACCAACAATGTCAGTAAATATGAACTCTAACACTGAAATGATTATTAGGTCAACAGAGGTGATTTTAATTCTAGATTTCATTGGAGAATTTAACATTTATAGCAGTAACATAGAACAACCCTGGTGACAATGTGAGGGCCAACCTTTAGATGGTGATATTTCCCCAGGAACAGAACTTTTGCTCTATTTTCTGTTTATCATCCCAGTTAGAGAGACCGAGGTAAAGTGACCCAAAGTTGACGGTATTTTTAAAAAACCCTTAAAAATCCAAGGCTGCAGAGAAGACCCCAGAAGACCCTCCCTCCCCCGCTCTGCTTCCTCTCTCAGAGCAATAATGGCTGCAGAGAGCTGAACAGAACCAGCCTGAACAAAGTTCATACCAGCTAGGTTTCTCAGTGCTGCAGCACAGAAGAAGGATTTATTTCTCCGAACCTAATGTGCTCGCCAAACAGTGCCTCAGCCCGCTGGAATCTTTATGGACTGGCAGAGTGAAAAGAGGCCAGCCTGGAGGGGAAAAAGCTTCTGTGTGACTGGGATTTGTGTCGTCGTACCGCATCGCCCCCACACACCTGCTTGTTTGGTAGCTTTTCTATTGTCAAGGGCGCATGTTAGCAGGGAAATTGTCAGTAAACACTCTGGCTGGCTTGAGGTGCATGGTCATATAACCAGATTGAGTGTGGTGAGGGAGGGCGGACTGAAATAAGATGGAAGACTTGTTTTCACAGGATTTCAGACTCAATGTGCGCCGCAGTAGCGATAGGAAGGAACTCTTACAATAAGTCTAAAAGCTAGGTTATTTAGTAAATTGCCATGTTTCTAATTACTGGGTAGTTTCTATTTCAAAATCCTAATCAACCCTGCAATCACTTCATATGAGCGGTGCATTTTCTAATTACTGGCCAAAAGCTCTAAAACAATAGGGGGCAGTATCTCACCTTGTGCAAGTAATGCATGATTTATTAAATGCTGCAATGCACTCGAGATGATGTTCAGTTACATATGCAATAAACCTTGTGATATCCTTAAACATGTATAGCAAATTTAAAAATAAAGACTCAAACAGAGCATATAGATTTCCTGCAAATGGCTAACCAGTGGCTAAGCTAACAGTGCTAGTAATGTATGACATATAAAAGCAGATAGAAACAAATGGCAAAATTGCCACTTTTCCACTGTATCTTATGTGGTAAATAGTTGTTTACTGCTGAATAAATATCCTGAATGTTATGTACAATCCTTTTAATTAAAAAATCTGGCCAAATCTTACAAAGTGCATAATTAAATGGTAGATTCTAAAATAATTTAATGAAGATTAAGTCAGTAAATTGCATTTCACTTCTTAATAAGACAATTCTGCATTAAATGTTATTAATGTTATTCAGCAGTATTCATTATTTTTAAAACAGTGACTTAATAATGCACAAGGCATGAGGGCAGAGTAGTGGCAAAACTAACCAATTAAGTGTTCCTCTTGAAGGCATTATATTTATACTGGTTTCAAACCAGTAGGATGCCTTTAATGTGCCGTTTTGTCCATGCAGATGCTCACTGTGTGGGGATATCTTTGGTGCTTACACTCATATTACTGGCACTGGGTCTTACACCGTGTTGCATGTATTACTTTATTTAGTTATTACCATTATTGTTATTCCAGGACTTCCTGTCTGAACACAGCATCCAATTTCATGAATTGACCAAACTCTCATTCACCATACAGTGACCCAGTTATTTGGAAACATGGGAAGCGAGAGGGTGAAGTTAGCACCATCCAGTGGAAGGCAGTGATACTGGAGGAAAAAGGGTCTAGCTGGATAGAAAACCTGATCTCCATAAGGTCCCTCTGCTGGAAAAGTGTTCATCCTACAGCACATTCACACTGCAAACACACTGCAACTGTTCCTGGAGGTTACCAGGCTTGTTAATGTGGATAAAAACCAGTAAACACAGACAGGCAGGCAGACACAAAACGAAGCCAACACTTTTTCTGATTCCTTTGAAAAATTACTTATGTTTGCTGGGCAAATGCCATGTATGACTAGTGTAGTTTAAAAAGAATGCAGAATTGGATAAAACCAAGATTATAAAATGACGTTTAATGTTGTCAACTTGATAATTTCCAACAGAAAAAATACTCCACAAAAGCAATCTCCCAATATAATGACACAATCACAGACAGTTCCTCAAGGTTGAGCGTGTGCGTAATCTTTTGCCTGCATGTCTTCGAGCACTTCTTCAAGACAGCTGAATGGGCAAGAAAATCAATCCGAAAAACTGACTTCTTTTTCTCTCCCTCTCTTTTCACATTCCTGGCAGTTTATTGTAGTTTTTGGAGGCAAATCGCTCCAAAAACCAGACACGAGAGATAACAAGCTCTTATTATTGTCACCAAGAGGAAAAATCCTGGACGCGTTGATGAAATCATGTTTGCAGATATTGACTCGCAATCAAAATCTCGAATTTCTGCTCTTAACACCGTCAAGTAAGAAATCTGTTTGTGGATGCACGGGGAAGTGAGCTCAGTGCTTCAAAACGACTAAAACCTGGATAGGAAGAAGAATCCAAAAGATACAATCCCAATGAATCATGGTTGCACGGGTGTGTTTGTGTGTTTGTGTGAGTGCCTGCACCCACATTGGTGGCTGGATATGAGGCCAGTGGCCAATGCCAGGGCAGTGAATAACAGATGAATGTAGGGAAAAGGAAAAGAAAGGGAAAGGAACAGCTGGTGTGGTGGGTGTTGAGGTGGGCTGAACACAGTGCTGAATAAATGTGTCTTGACTGTGGACAAAAAAAAAATACTGACAGAGTGTCTGTCCTTGACAATGGCAGGAAGCTTGTTCCAAAGGGGAGGAGGAGGCCGATTAGGATAAGGCTCATGCCTCAGCTGTTTTCTTTTGAACGTGGGTAATGACAAGGATTCCTGCATCCTGTGAGCAGAGACTCTGGCCCACTCAACAGTTGTAGAAGATGAACCTAATAATCTGCTTTGGCTACGATCATTTGTATTCGCGAGTGCCCACTGGAGCTGGACTAAACTTGCGCAACACTTGAGAGTTTAACAAGTTGTATATGAGATTGGACGCTCAGAGGAAAACTAAGTGGACCAAAGAGGCCGGCTTAAAAAGTGACACAGAATTGGATGTAACGCTCTGGTTATTGTCAAGATGTAGCTGTCAAACGTCAGGACAGAGTCAGAAAGGTTTCTGTAGGATAGAATCAAGTTTTAACCTGTATTTTATTTTGAAAACCACTTAATTTATGTGTTATGTTATGTTGTGTTTCTCAGGAACAGTGAAAATGTTTTTGGGTCAGTTTGATTTGGGCACGTTCAGTTATCCAAAAGAAACCAAAAAATCTCAATAAACATTGTTTATATCTCATAATTATAAGTCTATTGAAACATGATCTTGACTGAAATGGTTCTACCTTTAACTTGCATTCTCTCTACATATATTTATCTTAATAAAAAAAATATTATCGGCTTTAAAGATGTTTCGATGTCTAATCAGATAAAATCTAAGAAATTTGCATAAAACAATAATTAAACAATGCTAATTTAATGTTTTTCACTCCTTTCACGAGGAGTAGCAATTTCAGCCGTGTTTCTAGATTTGGATCTCCCTTTCCTCTGTATTTTGAAGTTTCATCATCCATCATCAATGCTCAAGTCGTTTGGGTTAGCTCCTCCTACCCTCTCTGGTCGCCCCGCCACTGCTCAGTGAGGGGAAACAACCACTAACTGCATAAAACACCACCTCAGACCCTCAGCAAAATATCCTGGTGACTTATCAGAGGTTTATATTTAGACTTCTGAGGTTACCTGTACTACTTAATGCTCTCAATGGATATTTACTTTATTTGTTTTCAAATTATTAATCCCTCTTTCTATAATGTTTGTGTTCAATTTTAATTCTTCGAAGCATTTTCTGTCACCAGAGAGCCTCATTTCCTTCAGATGGGAACATAACTGGGGCAGATGTCATCCAATCTGGGTAAAAATTTGTTAAAACCAATCTCTACTTAAAATTTAAAAAAAAATCCTCTTCAAGCTTTTTAAAGAAACTATGCAAGGATAAACAATAACTTGATGTTAAAGTTGCGCGTCGTCTGCATAAAAACATCCATGAATTACATTTTTAGGAATATTAACGATAAGAGGGGAAGTGTTAACATGTGTATGGGTCACATGATTGGAGCACGTGTGTGTGAGCATGAAAGTGTATCAATCTCCAGCAGCTGGCGGTATGCGTTCATGTGTGTGTGTGTGTGTGTGTGCGTTGGTGTTTATAAACCCCTCTCTGTCTGTCGGTCGGCTTTCCTCTCCTCTCTCTTCACCTTCAGAGGGAAGGACACACATTCCAGCGCTGCTTCCCGACTCTAGCCCTGGGCGACGCTCAGCCAGAGCTGATAAGTGACAGGGGCCCAGCCCCCCCCCCGGGGGGGGGGGGGGGGGGGGGGGGGGGGGGGGGGGGGGGGGGGGGGGGGGGGGGGGGGGGGGGGGGCGG
>JAOWBC010000182.1:16006141-16019067 GCA_028566105.1 Hypoplectrus providencianus
CGGGGGGGGTGGCAGGGCGTGAGGCTGCGTCAAAGCTATGATTAGCGCCGACCAAGCTACGCTCTTATTGATTGGCACAGTGGAGACACTGGGCTGCCTTCCACCACACTCTAATGAGAAGCCGTGACCTCCACTAGTCAGCAAGGTCACCAAAGCCTACTGTAATTGCACTTTCTCTAATGGCGTCAGTCACGCACGCACTCCAGCCCCAGTAATGGCAATTACCATTATGTCACAGGCTCCACAGAGGCCGTCCAATCATCCGTCTGCGTTTGGGGAGAGGGGATGTTAGTCAACTACTGTAAGAGATTCAAAGGGGGCAACATTTCATTTGATTATCACACTGATGGAAGCAGGAGCCGGACGCAGACGCCGAGGTAAGCGGATTCAACGAAGACGTGCAAATAGTGAAAACAGACGTTGAAGCGGCAGACGGGAACCAAGCAAGAACGTAAACACGTAACTAAATCTCTGTGCAGCAAAAACAAACTGACAAAGAGCACGAGGACTAAAAAAACAAGGACAGGAGGGTTATTAGAGACAGGTGGAAGTGATCATGGTGAGGAAGGCTCACAGGTGGAAAACACACACGGCCAGGAAGAGAAGTTAGAGGCGAGGTGTGACTTTCAAAATAAAAGAGAAGACGCTGAATAAATGCATCAAACACCTTTTTTTTGTGACATTGTTTTCATGACTCAAGTCCCAAGTCATAAAGTTGTAACATGCTCTTCATGTAAGTTTTAACATCAGAGTTATCATATCTAAAATTTTCCCCAAATCATAAATGTATTTAAAAGTTTGAAGTTGTCATTCATGGCTCACTGTTGCTGCTTTACTGTGACTGAAGAACAACATGAGTTGATTCAGTAAATGGAGGGAATTATTTTAATTTTTAATCTAATGAAAAGAAATATAAAAGTATAAAGGTCATCAAATCATGTGACTCCAGTCCATAACCTCAATAAACATCCATACATGTGATTTTACCTGCCCCACTTATTCTGTGTGGGTGTTAATCAATACAAGGCCTTTAAAAAACATATCAACTTTATTTTTTGTTGTTGCTATTTATGGTTTCTTTCCACTTTGCTTCTTTATGTCTTTGTTCCTTTTCTGTCTTGCATGTGAATGATCTGCCACGATGTGAAAGACTCCACAGTGGAGGGATTTAGGTCATTTTCATCCCAGGTTTGTTTTTTGATTTAATACCTGAATTTGGGTGCCCCCGCACCCTTGTTCACAATTGTCCTGATTGAATGTTATCCTGTGCCCACACATTTGTAAAGCACTCAAAAAGCTATTTCAATAACAATACCGACTCTCCGTGCAGAAATCCCGCTATGCCACCTTTTGCTCACCATCAGGGACATAAAAAAGATGGATGCTGGTCAGAGGAGGATCACTGCAGCGCTCAGTGTTAATTAATGTGCGCTTCAATGCTCTTTTTTACAGGTAAGCGTTTCTAAGTAGCTGCAGATTTTCACACCTGCATTTTACCACCACGGCGAGTAAAGCTGCTGCATCTGCGGCGAAGGTGAGTCAGAAGGTGGAGATAAGTAGAGGGCGGTGTGATGTGATAATGAGCGAGAACCTTTAATGGATCTGTGTCTGTCAGCTGGGAAGACGAGACGGGTGCCAAGAGGAGGTGCACATGGGCCGCGGGAGCTATCGGCCTTAGAGAACCAGAGCAAGACAATTTAAAACTGTAAACATGATTTTAAGTTACCGTAACAAACGGTTTCCCCAAACAAACCACAATCAATGATTTGACTGGTTTGAAATGGTTAACTCATTTTTAACTGGTCCTAAACACACTTGTTTAGTTTTAGTAATGTTATAAGATGTGTTTAAATTGGTTTCATTTTTGTCTAAGTCTAGTTTTAAACTGTGCTTTCAAACTGGTTTGATACCGGTTTGAGTCTTGCCTTAAACTGTTTTCAGATTTGTTAGGATCTGATTTAAATTGTGCCTTTAAATTGATTTTTTGCCAAGTTTTAAAGTGTGTTTAAACTGGTTTCAGGCTGGTTCAGGTCTTGCTTTAAAATGTGTTTTTAAAGAGGTTTTTAGACTGATTTATGCCTAGTTTTAAACTGTTGAAAACAGTTAGTTTTGTTTGAATCTGTTTGTTGAAACTGGTTTCAGACTGATTGAAGTTTCAAGACAATAATGAGACAATGGCTTTAAACTGGTTTCAGATATGAATCTGGTTTAAACTGTTTTAAAATGGTTTCAGATTGTATAAAGCAAAGTTTTAAACTGAGTGGTGGTTTAGACTGACTATTAGACTATTTGTCTAAACTGGATTACAGTGATTTAAGCACAGCTAGTTTAAGGCTCACTTACTGGTTTCAGACTGGTCTTTTTTTTACTGTTTGAGCACATAGATATGTATTGTATATAAATAAATATTATCTCCTTGAGCACACATAACTTTTCCCAGTATATTGTGCCATTCCAGTGTCTTCACTCTGTGCAGCACGCAGCGATTTGACAATTATTTTTTTCATGGCATAACACAAACAGCCGATGGATCTGTGAGGAAGTTTGTGATTTTATTTACACCATCAGTTTGTATCTGTTGCTCAGTATGTGTCAGACTCGGGGGTGATTGGCCCAAAAAAGTTGTGAAATAGATATGAGGATATTGAGTGTGATCATCACACACAAACACACATCAATCACCTGATAGATTTCACACATTATTTCACACAGCCTGTTTGCATACAGTTGTGTCTTCCCTCATGCTGTTGTTTTCTTTCTTTCCTCTTAATGTTGTTCTCATAACCAAGCCAGTGAATGAATTTTGGAGCTAAAGATAGTCACTTTCAGTTAAGATTACTGTTTAGGGGCCAATATTTGGTCAAAATTCATTTTTTAATACAGATTGTTTGTTTATTCCCACTTGATTTTTTTCAGTGAAGAGTTGTGGGTTTCCAGCAGAACAATGCCAAATGGCTCTGTGGGTGTTTTTGATGGCCTACTGTGTTTGGCCTGTATTTGTTTTTCGGTTACTGTTGGAAAATTAAAAATAAAAATGTTTATTTCCTGTTGTTTTTCAAATGTGCATCCTGGTCATTCAGTTTGTTTCAGAGAGAAATTAAGAAAGCTGTTTTAGTTTTTGGCTAAAACGCAGAATGTCTTTATGTTTGACATACAGTGGCTGTGAAACAAGGACCAGCCTGTTGGTCCTTCAATGATTATTTGTCCTCCTCTTCTGCTTCTTTTGCTGCAAAGAGTGGGAGTTGTTTTGTTGATCAGTGGGGAAAACTGTTACCCTAATAATGGAATAACAGCAGATGTCACACAGCCATTATTCTGCAGCAATTTTACTCTAATAACAGCTGCAGAACCACTGCTAATGATTTCTTTCAAGAAATTCTCAGACAAATTTCTTTTGATAACGTGACCAAAGTTTTAAGGAGTCAGTGAGGATTGCATATCAGCCGTCAAGCACTTGTGTTCTCTATCACAAGCAATACTCTGACAGCGTTTTATTTAGTCTTTGGCGGACAAAATGGAATAACTTTTGATTGTCATCCTGCAGCAGCTTCATGTCGGGTTTGTGACAAAGCTGGATGGTCAGACGGCTTTAAAAGGTGAGAAGATGATTATTTTAAAGTGGAAGAACCCCAAGTGGGAGGTAAAATATGATTAAAATTCCTTTTTATCAGGAGTAGGATCCTTTTTATTAAATAAGTGCTATTAGAGTATTATTTTGTATTAAAAAGCAATGATCTTCAGATTTTACGGAGGTAAAATTTAATTTTGCGAAGACACTAAAAATGATGTTGGTTATATTGGAAGTTTTAATTTTTGTTCAGGTATTTTTACTTTATTTCTCATGAAAGAAGGCAGCAGCAGATTTTCATTCAAATACAGGAGTGTGACTGTATTTAAATCTTACTTTTTTCATTTTGTCGTTATATATATTTTAAGATATTGAAGAAAGATATTGTGTTTTTTAAAAATGGTTTAAATCCAGTGTAAGATGATTTTAAACTAGTTTCTCGGACTAGTCTGAACTCTGTTTTTAAACTTGCTTAGATAAGGGTATAGCATTTTGTAAAGTGGTTTAAGGCTCCTTCAAAATGTTTTTCAAACTGGTTTCAGACTGGTTTAAGTCTAGTTTTGAACTGTGTCCATAAACTGGTTCTGGAGAAAGGTATTGCAGTTTTTCAAAGTGATTTAAGTTTAGTTCAAATTGTTTTTTAAACTGGTTTAAGACTTCGATAGGTCCGGTTTGAACTGTGTTTTTAAACTGGTTTGGAAAAAGGGTTTTGCATTTTATTCAAAAGTGTATTTACGTCTTGTTTAAACTGGTTTCAGACTGGTTCAAGTCTATTTGAAAATGTTTTTCAAACCAGTTTCAATTTGGTTTAAGTGCAGTTTTTAACTGTGTTTCTAAACCGGTTTGGAAAAAAAGGTATTGAATTTTTTTAAGGGTTAATATTTCCAATACTGGGTATGACATGACATTAATAACATTTAAGATCCCTCCCTGTTCCCCAGCCCAATCATATATAACAGATACTGTTTAAATTCATAGATTACACATAGATTTACTTTTGTGATATAATTTACCAGCAATCGTCAAGAAAATGAAAAGATTTCTATGTCAAAGTGGAACTGGCTCAGACAGACAGCGGAGCAGAGCAGGAAAGCTTCACAAACACCAATCATCATCATTATCGTCATCATCATCATCATCATCATCATCATCATCTTCATCAGCAGCAGTGTGAGTGTGAGTGTGAATCTGCTGCAGGAACGAGTGTGAGCCGCTTCGGCATTAACAGAGCGGCTTATTGTCAGTCTGATTGCAAACTACGTGCTCATGGGTCAGCTGACGGCACGCATGACTGAGTGTCCTGTATGAACTGCTGCAGCGCCGTCACAGCAGAGTTTTTAAACTTAATCTAGCCCCATCTACAGGTGAATCAGACCGGCTTTATAATGTGGAATCGGCCTGAACCCGAATGATCCGACCGAACAGTTAAATTTGAATAATGTTATCATTGAGGCGTCCGGCATCACCCGAGATTTCAGTTGCTATGTACTTCATACTGGTGTGAGTCATAGTTCCTCTGTGAAATTAATGGACTTTTTTTTTTTGTTTTCCTTTCAAAGGGCTTGTCTGCAGACAAAAGGCCACCACAGTCGTGTGCATACCTGATGAGGGGCGAAGGTTTACGCCGTCTGGCAGCGAGTGTGTGCTGCGTGTCCCTCAGATTTACTGCCGTGGCTCTAATTCCAGCAGGTTCACGTATTTAAGTGAGAGCCAGGGTCATAAAAAAAACAGGGAGGGAAAAAGAAAAGTAAAAAAAAAAAAAGATGGCCTGGGTAGGTGGTATCTAAATCAGTGAGAGCACAAAGAGGCAGGCGTCTGAGAGGTATTGACCCTCCATTGATCGTCAGAAGCTGCGTGGTGGTATTGACCAGATAGAGGAGAGACCCGGGGAGGCAGCACACAGCTCCACCGCTGAGAGAGAAAAAACAGAGAAAAACAACCATATACACTGCCTACTCTGACCTTGTGGGCCGTTGCTGTCCTACAGCCCACACCACTCTACCCCCACCCCACACACACACACACACACACACAGATACATGTGTCTGTGTGTGTGTGAGACCCCTGCAGAGAACCATGCAGAAAGCTTACCTTTATCTTATTGAGGCCATTTCCTATCGTGTCTCTTACGAAGCTGGTAAACACTGCGGCAGAAACCGTCCACAGGGCCTTCTGCTGCCTCTGCTACACACACACACACACACACACATAGAGCCAGACCTTTAAAATCTTTGGAATAGGTCAATATATTTGTTATGATCCTGACTTTTTGAATTATTACCTCGTAGATGCATGTTTTCCACACTGTAAACCGAGGGGGAAAACTAAAGATTTTCACCGTTTCCGAAACAAAACATGACTTTTTTTCGCAGCGCAGGCCGATGCAAAGACTAATTCAAAGCTCCTTCAGCCTGACAACAGGTACAGCGGCCATTTTCCCTGAGAAAAAGGTGGTGCTCACACAGTAATTGGCAAGCAAGGTAGCAGAGAGTAGGATCGTTGATGGCAGCGATGGTTGATTGTGGAGGTGGAGGGGGGGAGGAAGGAAGGGAGAGGAGCGGAGGGAGAGACAGAAGGTGCATACAGTATTTTGTCACTAATGGCTCTGATGCTGGTCAATAAACAAGCGTTATTTATTTGTCCACATGCATGAGTTAGACGTGCATCAGCACCGTGCAGCCATAGGAAACCGAGCCTGCAGCTCCAAGCCCAGGAAAGTCATGGGGTAGGAAGCAGGGGGAGAGGAGGGGGGTCATTAAAGTGAAAACCAGGAGCCACATGGGAGGCAGAATTTTAAATGACTCCCCTTGTAGCAAGACCAGCCCAACAGAAGGACTAAACCTCGCTCCCTCTCCCTCTATCCATCTCGCTCTCTCCCTCGCAGAGATGCAATTAATTCGGATAGAGCGTGCCAAGTGTGCAGAGATAGAGCGAGCGGGATGCGCCCTCGCACATGCCGGAGGGAGGACAGTTTCGCATTCCCCAGAACAAATACAGATTCGGGGCTTTCCGTCCGGCACGTCGTGACCGAACTTCGTCTCATCATTTCCACCTTGTCTTCCAGAGTTTTTCGGCGAGAGCTCAATCCTTCAGCAGCCCTGACAGAAAAAAAAAAAAGAGAAAAAAAAAAAGAAATCTCCCTTCTTTCGCCTGCACTGCTGCAGTAACACCACCCAAACTTTTTACACCTACCACGCTCACAAGCCAATCAGTTAAAAATACCGCATTAACCCAGATTTTTAAACTCACTGCGAGAACATGCAAGTGGAAACGTTTGTGTTTTTTTTTGATTGCTCGATTATATCCCTCCTGTTACCCAGCTGTTGATATGACTCAAGGCCGGGATCGGGGGACTGCAGGTGGGAGAGCCAGGGGCTGGGGATGGTGTGGTGGAGTGTGAGTCATGTCATGGTACACAAAGCACGTACCATGCAAAGTGCAGGAGGGAGTGTAGCTCAGGGCCAGGGAGGCCATCGATACCAGGGAAATTGATCGTAATCAACCAAGTTACAGAGACTGAGCAGGGATTGGCCAACGACTATCTTTCCCTCCTCTCCTCCTACTCCCTCCTCTTCCTTTCCCTCTTCCTCCATCTTACACTGTGTTTCCTGATGCAGTTTCCATCCAGACTCAAGAGAAATGTCAATTTAAAACAAAACACACACACAGGTGCTTATGCTGTGCCCATCAAATCACATGCAGTTCTTATATTCCTCATTAATATATTTATTTCCAGCTTTATTTTTTCCTGTTCAAACTTGTCTGGGAGAATTTACGTTGTGGCCCTTTCTCCTCTGCATGAGCCCGTTTGGTAAAACAAATCAAAAGGAGCCACACGGGAAAGAAAAAAACTTAAAATCGGTCGCGTCGTCTCTGCTGTGGCTCCACTATAATTTCTCATTTGAAGACAGTGGCATACCTGGCAGTGCAGCTGCACCGTTAAAAACGCTGGCCCAATTATAGCATATCACCTAGCCTTATGGTTTCCATGGCTGCACGCAGCATTTTCCCGCGGGACGCACCGTGGAGAAACGAGTGTCTTATCAACCATCACCCTGGTAATAACACTCCCTCCAGCCTTTGCCGCATGTGTCAGACCTTAACGAGAACCCTGGGTGAAATCTCTCTCCCAGTCCAGCCACAGCCATTGATTTGGACTTAATCTGTTCCTACGTGTCCTCGTGTGTGAGTGTGTTTGTGCATTTGTGTGTGTGAGAGAGAGAGAGAAGAAGAGAAGGGGAGAGTATGCATGTTTTGTGTCTGTTAGGAGGTGTGTGTGTGTGTGTGTGTGTGTGAGTTTACGTTTCTATATGTGATTTAGAGCATGAGTGAATTTCAAACCTTGTTCCCTGCTCTATTTATGGAGTGTGTGTGTGTGTGTGTGTGTGTGTGTGTGTATTCATTTGGCATTTGCTTCACTAAAACAACTCCCTTTTGCACACTCAAAGAAAAATCTATGTACACTACTTACAGTATGGATGTTTGCTTCATAATTAAAAGCGTCAGTATTAGATATTTTTAAATCATATCAAAGCCTGGTTGGTTCAAAAGCGTCCATTGAGAAATAACAAATCAGTGAGAGGGGAAATAAACTTAATACTTACATTTATTTAAGTCTTGCAGAAAATAAAATGAAGTAGAAAGGACTCATTTGATTAATTGAGATTTGCTTTGGGCTTTTTGCTAAAACTACCCATAACGACACAAATGAGCGTTTTTTAAAAGCTGATCACGGCGCAGAGCCGACTGTTCTGAAAATAACACTTCATTATATATACATGTACAATTTGTGGCTGTAAAAGGCTGCAGATTCTGTGAATTTATGCTACAAAACCACTGATGTGTTAAGAGTAGTTCAGGATTATAAAAAAAAAAACTGTTTAAACAGGAAATAAATCGACGGAAATGTCTAAAGTGAAGTTATTACGAGGATGATATGAGTACCGAAAGTTACCTTAAAAACATAAATTACATTAAAAAAACAAACAAAAAAACAGACAAATAAAACCCTAAAAAAAAAAAAGTGTGAGCCATGGAAGATACGTAAAAAAACATAATTTACATCAAAAATCATTTTCTCCCGTCTGCTGTTAAACTCCGCACGGCCGTTAGTCCTTTCTGCTCTGTCAGCAAGATGGCGTCTGAGGACATTAACAGGAGTATTTCGCTTCTTATACAAATGCCGTATATTGTTGTTTTTGAGGGGGAGCCTGTTCTGACCCGGGAGCAGGTCTTGGAGCACATCTCAGACTCAAACAAGCAAACAGACAAACAAACAAACACACATGAAAGCAGCTATTTAAGCCCAATTCATGGGCGGCCTCCTGTCCTCCTGTTTGCCCCGAGGCGCTGCGCCTTCAGTTCTTCAGGTCTAGAGTGTTAGGATTTTCATTATTAAGTGATTTCGATACATTTTTATGAGTGAAAATACAATTTCTAATGGACTGTGCGCTGATTAAAACGATCACATGAGCGCAGCGGCTGTTGTTGTCCAGCTTGATTAAAGCTCCAGTCATCAGCCGGACGTCCATTGTAACAACGTCTTTATTGACCTGTGAATGGTTTTGATTGCTGTTTAAATAAAGTCTGAATTGTGTTTTATTAGATGTGTGAAACAGGTAAAAAAAAAAAAAAAAAAAAAAAAGCGCTTAAAGGCCCCCTGGAGCAAGGTCACTTGTAAATTGTGCTGATCCTCTGTAATTTTCTCTCTGATGAACATGCCCTCAGACATCCCTACAGCGCTGCTGCTTATCAATAATATATTCAAATACTAGAAAGTGGTGAAGGAAGTCTGCCAGATGGAACTTTTATTCCACCTATTCGTTTTTATAACGGAAGATGATCTGACAGCCAGCTCTTAACTGTTGTTGCTTGACACCATTATGTTGTCTTGGAAAGGAAAA
This sequence comes from Hypoplectrus providencianus, assembly GCA_028566105.1. Taxonomy (NCBI): domain Eukaryota; kingdom Metazoa; phylum Chordata; class Actinopteri; order Perciformes; family Serranidae; genus Hypoplectrus; species Hypoplectrus providencianus. Next base: position 16,015,613 of record JAOWBC010000182.1, read on the forward strand.
AGCACGAACAAAAGCAAAGGTCATTGTGCAATTATCTGTAGTATCACATCCAAATAAAAAGCTCTGATCCCATCGTGGAAATGACTCTTTCAAAAGATTTTCAAGGCCGAAATTTAGATCTGCTGCCTGTGGTGAATTGTGCTTGAATTAACAACTTTTCAAATGACTTTAAGAAGTTTTCATCCATTCACAGGGACTTTATATAGTAAAACATGTTATTGTTCGTCCATTTAAAGACTGACTATGAATAAAAGTGTTTTTTTTCTGTATGTACAATATGAAATATACTTCAAAGATCTGAACCAGAAGTGGATTTACGGCTTCTCACAGCACCAGTTTTTATTATTGTTTGAAACAGGCAGAGTGAGAGCTCAGCGTGCTGCTTTTCATAACTGATAGTCAGCGCTGGAAGTTAAAGCACTCAAACTGAACAGCTCTCCACTAAATACAAATTGTCACCGGCTCGTAATTTAAATGGCGTTTCAGCAGAAAATACCCAGAAAAAGCCCTTTCCTGATTCCATCTGTTTAGTGCTGCAGGTTAAAGAGGTACAACCGATCTCCAAACGAGAGCTCGGTGTGACTCAAACGATCGAGACACCCGTAACTCAGCACAGTTTTACATCAAATGTGTTTTCATTAAACTGTATTTAGACATTAAGTTTGAGATTTATACTCCTGATATAGCATATGAAATAGCATATGAAAGATAAAATTAAAAAACTATATATAATTTTATACAATGAACCACTTACACAGAGTTTTATGTTTTATTCTCTCTTGATATGATATAGCAAAGGACAGCTTTCACATGTGTGCAACATCTGTCTCCTAAGCAAATTGAAATGGTTTTCATAAACACACTGTTAATACTGTGGGTTGCGCAGCAGCATGATGTCTGACACAGTGTTATTTCAGACGTACTTTTAAAGACCTGAGCACTTAGCAAGCAAAGTGAAGGTCTGCTTTTCTTCTGCAGGTCACAAGGCCTCTGTACCATCTGCGCTTCTGTCTCTGCCTGGTTATGGTGATATTATATGTTTGTGTATAATGATCCTAAATACATTCCTCGCATGCCATTACCTCTTATATGAAAAGATGGGAAAAGGCGATGCTGCACAAACTGCCTAATTAGCTCGGTTACATTTGAATAGTGTTTATGATTTCAGGTCGCAGGACAGTTTAACTCTTCCTCATTTTGCTTTCCCAGAGAATCAGGTGATGTGGGCTGTGGATTTTTAGGGGGAGAAAGCAGGTCAACAGTAGATGATACATAGAATAATGTGAAGATTTATCTGAGATGCAGCTCTGTAGTGTGTGTCATATATCTAAAAACAAAATCACTTAATATATCAATAAAATATTTAGTTTTTTTATGCTTTATGCAACAGTTGTGAATGCAAAGTTATGTCATATATTTTTTTATTTTATTCACAAAGAAAAGGACTAAATGGAAAAAAGAATACTAGTATGGTTTTCTTCTGAGAATGAGCAGATGCACATATTTTAAATAAACCCATCAAGGTAAATAAGCTAAGACAATTAATGTTTCTTTCTGAAGTCCATTTAAGCCCAGATATGTCCTGTAAGTTTTGGGGTTCATATCATTTGCTACACACATTTGGAGCTAAATTCTGCATTTTTTTTATTTTGAGAATGAATAAAAATGGTTAAAATCCCTCCAGAATATCAAATCAATACACCACGACCTTTGGAATAACACAGACAAATCAACGCTGTAATTTGGTTTAAAAATCTTAGACATTTTGGAGATTTCTGTATTTTATGCGATTGCATGTGAAGCTTTCTGCTGTGTAAAATGATGTGAAATCCCCTGATATTGTAATCAATAAGCCTAGGAAAGGTCTACATGTTATGAATACCCTAGATATCCAGTTTGTGGTCGTAAAGTTTGATGAAGCTGCTAACTTTGCTGCCTCTTCCAGACGTGATACTGACACATGGTTGATATTTGTGGATTCTTCAGATCTCTTAGTTTAACATGAATCTTCTCAGTATCTTCTCTGCAGCCTTCAAAACTGCAGCCTCTGAAAAAAAGACAGGGACTTTATATTATCTGAACTTGAAAAATAAAATAGCTGCATACAAATTAAATGCAAAAAATGTGTTTATTCTGATTTGAAAAGGTTTTAAAGGATATTATTCATGATTAAAATGTATGACAGTGTGTCTATGAATTATTGGTTAGTATGTCCTTATTAAAATTGTTTATTTAATAGATCCAGATCTCACCAAGACTTCCTGTTTGAATATAAATAAAATAGCTGTTGTTTTTCCATGAAGCACAGATGTAAACAACATCTGTGTTCCTGCATGATTTTTAAAACTCAGTCATGTAATCATCTGAACGGAGAATGCAACAGTTTTCAAAAGATCAATACTCGACAGGATTATTAGCTGCATCGATTGCTGCAGTTTCAGCTTGTGACATTATTGACACAAGTGGAGCATTCTGGGAAAGTGCAATATCACCTTGAAACGGCAGATTAGTCATCAGTTTTTTGCAGCACATGAAATCTAAATCTATTTTTTAATACATTAATAAATATATCTCAACAAATGAATGTAAAAAAGTTACTAAGTTATGTCATATATTTTTTATTCAAATCACAAAGAAAAGGACCAAATGGAATAAGTACCAGTTTGCTTTTCTTCTTGTGATAATGAACATAATTAAACAATCAGATAACTTTAAAATACTTTTTAAAAAAATGTAGTAATGCTGTTAACATGTTTAACTGAAAGACTGGCAAACTATAATGTATGAGCGAAAATACACATTTTACCTCTACAACAAAAGATATTAAATGTTTTTTCCTGGTGCAGATCAGATGAACCCCTTATCCTCCTTAACAGATAAATAAATGTGATTTCTCTTCCATTTAATTCTCCAAAATCTACTCACCTCACATGAAATATATTCACATTAACAGAGCGACTCACTGTGTAGGTGTTGCTTCTTCCATACAGCCGACCTACGCCTCCTATAACACAATAAAAGAGTGTAAAATTGGTATTAACATGTATAATATTGTGTTTTTGGTGGTCCTACAGTGGAACAAGTGTCACAGCTGACTCTGTGCACTCTGCCCCGTGTACTCACTTGCAGAAGCTCGTGTTTTGTCTCCTTCTTCCTGTTAGTCCCATTTTACAGGCAACATTCCTCCCTCCTCAACAATTGGACTGCATCAGTTCCTGCTATCTCCCCGCTCGAAGAAGGTGGCGAGCGAGTGGAGAAGGGGCCAGCCTGTGCAGGGGCATTTGGATGGGGGGAAGGGCATGTCTGCTGGCAACGAGGGTGAGTAGATCAGTGCGGCTCAGAGTCTGTGAGGCGGTGATAAGATTCCAGGATTTTCCCAGTGTGACAGGCCTGCTCACCAAGCCGTACACCCCTCTGCATGAAGACAACCACCACCACCTGCCCCCTCCCCTCAC
>JAOWBC010000182.1:16021857-16052536 GCA_028566105.1 Hypoplectrus providencianus
GGGGGGTTGGTGGGGGGATGAGGGGAGGAGGAGAGAGAGAGAACAATTCAAGTTGGAGTTGTTAATGAAAAGCAGCACATTTTCTAAGGGTTTGCAAGTTAAATCAAATTAGCGACTTCAGTGAGAAGCTCCTGTTTCTCGACAACTTTTTAGATACGTTTAGTTTACTTTAGCACTGCAGGTCATGACTGTAATTGATTCTTTTTTTTTTCTTTCCTTCCATCCCCGTTTCCTGTTTGGTTATCTTTGGCAGCACCTACGGCAATGGGCTGCAAATACAGGTGTGCTTTCACACTCATTTTATTTCAGGTTTTATCATCTATCGTCATTCCTCTTTCCTTTGTTCAGCCAAAGTAACCTTAGCGTAGTGAAGCATACAGGAGGTATAAACCTGCCATTTTTACTTCCTGTATACTCATCTATCAGCTAAAAATCAATTTAAATACATAGCAGAATTCACCCCCTTCCTCCACAGTAACCTGCCCATCCGTCTCATGGTACACTGAGACCTAGCATTTACTTACAATGCGAGCAGAGATGGGGGACAACAATACCTTTTGGTATAATGTTGAAACAATAAACAATTAAAAAATGTAATCAACTTAAAAACAATATGAAGACAAGTGGAACACCAGAGATAAATAACTGAACTTTAACTTCTGAGTTAAAACAAACACAATCTTCATTTTCTTTTCTAAAGGTTAAAATTTTTGTAATTTTTTAGGATGCATCACATTTGGGCAACAGACGAAAATGAGTCCTCAGGCTGATTCTGTCTCATTTACAGAGTTACTGTTTGGTAATGCACATTGCCCCTGAAAAATTAACCAATAAATAAACACATGCTAATAACTACAATTTTCAAGGCAGCAGGTGAACTTAGTTAAACTAACAGGTAATGTTTTACATTATATGGAAGTGAAATGCATTTACTTGGAAAAATATAACTGCCCTGATTTTTTACTAATTCCTATCAGAATTCAGAACTCTTAGAGATTCATGTGATTTACTTTTTTTTTCCTGAAGTGAATGCATGATAATTTGGAAATTGAGTTGAAGAGCTCTTCCTATCCTCTGACTGCTGCTGGGTGAAGGAAACGGTCACTAACTGTGCACTGCTTGTGGTTTTTCCGGGAATCTCGCCACAGACACCCAGGCTGTATTACAACAAATATCAGGGCTTTCATCAGTGAGCCATGAGCCCGATCCCTTTTACTAAATTCATCTTATCAGTCATTTATTTCACTAAAAATCTCCAAGATTATTACTTTAATGTATGAAATGTGAAAAAAAGAAAAATAATAATATTATCAAAACTCAAGTTGGAGTCTTCAAATAAATTGTTTTGTCCAAACAACCCACAGATTATCAATTTGTGAAGCTATAAAACAGCATAAATGATCATATTTAAGAACCAGGTGATGTTTGGTATTTTAGCCTGGAAAATGGCTTAAATTATGAATGTGCAACAACTAAATCGCTTAACTTCCTTTTCACTCCATCTCCCTGGATGAATACGAAGTGTGAAATCTCTACATCCTGCATTGTCTGGCCCCACAGCTGCCCCCCTCTCTCCTCAGCACCACCACAGGAACGGGCTTCAGTCCTGGCTTCACACAAAACCCGATATGCCACATTTATTATTTAGCCACCACACGCGTTGCTCTCCCACACCATCATCGATGATTATGCCACTCTCTGTCCCTCGCTCCTCTCTCGCTGTGGCTATCTGTGCCTCTGATTGCACCGAGCAGGAGTGGCACACATGCATGCAGCTGCAGGGCTCAGCAGCGGCCTGCCAGTCAGGAGATAGAGAGCCGCTCGTGGTCCCTGGAGCTGCAGCGCGGCTGGCCTCCTGCGAAGTGCAACTCGATTCTGCAGCACGGATTCTTCCGTTAGCCAGCTCTGCCTGGAGCGAGCGAGGCAGGAGGAGCTCGGCAAACATTTATGCACCCACACACACTCTCACACCGAACCAATATGTATTCAAGTACAGTCACACACCTCCACACACAGTGGCACGTTAACCGACACTCACAATACACCCCCGAAATCACACCAAACAGTGAGGCTGTTAAACTAAAATTCTCATACACGACGGATTCAAATTCCCTTTTTCCATCAGTGGGCTACTCTACAGCAGAGGGTTTAATGTGGAATCAGACACACTGGGAGATACACACACATACATGCAGTCACACTTATCTAATGGAAAGGGAAACATAAGGTGGACTGCATATTAGCATCATAAACTATTCACATATCTGCCCTGCAAAGACATTAAAGGGATAGTTCATATTTAATAAAGCAGTGTTGTGTAAGGTATGTATTCACAAGTCAGTAGGTCGGCTACAGTATACGGTGGTTTAGTGAAGAAGGCACCAGACTCCATTGGCAATAATGGTCATTTTACCTTTTACCATTTTACCTGGACTGATTAGCTTTGTTTGTGTTTATGTGTAGCTATAGTATACAAAGGGTTATTTTGGATTCCCCGAAGTGGCATTATAATCCAAATAATTCACTGATGGAGGCTGGGGTGGAGCAGCAACTCCTGTGTTCTGCAAGGTAAAATTACTGCTTTTGTCAATGGAGTCTGGTGGCTTTAAAAGGAGAGCAATACTGGCTTAATTTCCCCTTACATAAACTTAAGCTGGGCACACACTTAAAGTTATATTGATTGATTGATTTTTCATGGCTGAAATTCTTTTTGCTGCAGGAGTAAATTTCTTAGCTTCAATGCTGACACTCCAATCTGCTTCTTCAAACAAGGGGGAATTGTGTTAATGATCTATTGGACATATAACTCTCTGGATAAAAAAAAATCCTCATACAACTACACTTCAAAAAAGTCTGAACAACTCCATGAAAAATTCAAATTATATTCACATTATAATGAAAAAAAAAATTTAAAAAGTAATGTGTCACCTGAACTAATCAGACGTTTTTGTCGGTCTTGCACAGCTGCAGTGAAATTACGAGTCTTTCAACAAAGGCACCAGAAGCAAATAGGCCATTAGTGCAGATAACTTTGTTTGAAAACGAAAACAATACAGGTCCTAATTACTTTTCAGGACCACTTAAACCATTCCTCTATCCTTGAATCAGGGGTGTAGTGGTCTTTGAATGCCATTGTTCAGATCTGGACATGAAACTGAGCGACAGCGGGGTTCGTGCCCCACAGGTTTCATTTACTTTTATTTCAAAAGTTAACTCCTGCTGACAAAAATGAAACATTTTTGCTCGGGTAAAAAGACTTCAAACAAGGTAATTATTCTGGTGATCTCAGCCAAATATAGCTCACACTGAGCTTTATTTGTTAAATTGACTCAATCAGGAATAATGTGACAGCAGAGACACTGAATGCCACAGTGCTGTTCGTAGCCCACATGTGCATGTGCCAGTTCAGATCAGCCTCTAGAATACACATCAGTCTCTAAGATGTAGAAAATGCATCATGTTGGAAATTATTTTTAGCTAATATGAATATTCATAGGGCCCAAAAACCTGGAGGTTAACAGTCAACATATTGCCAACATTAGTTTATGGTCCGTGTGTCATCGCTGGCCCGCCATCCATCTCTGTGATGACCTTTCTACAGCAGCGCTCAGCTGTTAAGAAGACAGTCAGAGGGCAGCAACATCTGGCGCTGCCACAGATGTCAGAAACCTGGTAGAAAGCCGCACTGACCATGACGTAATGTGTGGGAAGAAAACCAACACATTCGCTGGCCTGAACTGTAAATGCTGTTTTTCCTCATTATCAAACGTGAGCAATCAATGGTAAGAAATGGCAGCAGTTCAGGAATAAAGAAACCCTTCCTTCACGAACACTGATTGCACCGGTTCAAACAGATGGAATCTGTGGGTGTGAAGTGGCCAATCACTAAAATCGATGGATGTGTTTTTTCAAACAAGGCAGGCACATTTGTCTTAGCGTAACACAAACATTTTGAGTATAATAAACAACAAAAGAAAAGAGGAAGTGTTGTTATTTTTCATAGTTTTTCACTCCATGGAAACTGCTCAGATTAGACCACTGAATTCTAAGACTTGTGATCACACACACACACACACACACACACACATATATATATATATATATATATATATATACAAATAACTAGCTTGAATGTTTTATAAGCTCAAGCACCAAGTAATTTTTATACAACTATATATATTATCATAGTAAAGCTTGTGTAGTGGTATTAAGGTTTAAAGGAATCTGGCAAAAATTCTCTATGTGATGAAAGCCAAAACAACACTTTGCCTGCAACTAAATGGAAAAAAATCATGTTTATACAAACAGATTTGGAGAATTTCATTAAAAATTTGTTTTCCCCCATGCTTTTTAAGTGATTGGGTGGATATGTTATGCTTCACGGAGAAGGATTTGATTAAAAAAAATTAAAAAGGAAATCAAAACTTTCCAGCATTTGAATTTGTTTCTTGATGATGTAAAATCACCTTAGTGATGTCACATGAAACAGTACGGTATTTTGGTGCAAAAATGTGAGACATGAAACCTGTGGACACACACGTATCATTATATTTTCACCTACATCAGTTCTTTTATATGTAATTAACACATTTCCCATAGAGAAGGAAACATATATGCACCTATAACCTAATCAGCAATGAGAGATCAATGCAATATTTACTGATAGTTATTTCCCAGTAATGTAAGAAAAAGACAAAATGTACATGAGGAAATGACTTTAAATTAAACACTGTAATTTATTTTATGCTAAAAGGGCACTTGAATCGGTATCCTGAGCCATTAAAAACAATATCTACAGTTTTATACAGACGAATATCTCCCATTAGATTTTGGGAACCCAAACTTAACAGTTTTCATGGAATGATTTCTATAATGGCCCTTCAGAGTACAGCACATTTAGTTAGGTGTTACAGATGCAAATTCCTCTAAGCCACTTTAAGCCATCATGAATTCAGTTGTTGCCCCAGGGCACTATTGAGCCTTCTGGTTATTGTTTTCAAGGCTCCATCATCAACAATTGTGAGGATTCCCTTATGGACACCCACGTCAGGATGAACGCAAAGCATCTCAGCATGCAGTCGTGGATGTGGGCTGTAACACTGTCTGCTGCTCACACGGAGCAGAAAAGTAAACCTTTAAAGCAGCTGAATCAAAACAGCGATGACCTCCAGCTGGAATGAACACTCCCTGCATCTTCCTAAGTCTGCTCTCTACAAAAGTCCTATGTGATTGATTTGTGAAAACATTGGGACAATTTTTCTTAATTAACCAACATATACATTTCATAACCAGGTTGTTAACACACACAATGTGATCCATTAGTTTAACCCATAAATCTTGTACACAGCCAAAGACACGCTCAGTTCAATGTGAATAAGGCTGCAAATGATGACTTTTTCTATTCATCTGCCAGTTATTATTTTAAGTAATTGATTGATGATTTCTGGACATGTGGATGTGAATATGAGATGACGCTAGAGATAAAAAAATATATATGATGATAAAAAATCAAAGCTAATATTCCAGATGTTCTGAGCTCTATACTCTTACAGAGTTATCACATGTCATATGCGTATCTAGATTAAAACTAGGCTATATATGGTTGAAAATAAAACATTTTTTGGATGTTAATGTTGATTTGGGCTTAAGTTAACAGCATTTAAATGACTTAGTTTGACTGAAACACTGTTTAAACAACTGTAATATGTAAAGATGTCTGAAAACATTTTATTTTTAGACACTGAAATGGAGGCAAGGTTTCATCCTGGATTTTAATTTGGCTGGCCGACTAACCCTTCAGATATTACTCCCTGCTAAAGAAGTCCACTGGGGACCAACTACAACCATTAGATCTGGGAAAAGTCATTTGATTAGTTTTGATGCTCTTCACATTGATTTTACATTTATCTGGCTCAGGTGGTGCCCAAAACAGCTTGGCGGCTGTGCCTAAACCGTATAATGGCAGAGAAAACCCTGTCGTGGTAATTCTCTGAGCAACTTAAGAACAGGTCCAAATGAAACTCGTCTGCCGTTTGTGTGTCTGTACGAGAAGACATTTTCAGATATCTAGATTTCCTTTAATCTGCATATTCCAACATCTGTGCTTACTAGTTGGACCAATTCCTTTTTTTTTTTTGTTTTTCTTACAAGTAACCCCAGTGACTGAAAGTAAAGGACTGTTTTCTCACTGCACTACAATCCAGTGTACAGTACAACTCCTTGGACGCCTCGCTGCCTTCTCTCTCTCGCGGCCTTCCTTAGCCGTCTCTGTCCACTCCAACTTGTCCCTCTGTCTGCCCAGCAACTTGCCCACACATCCATGTGTCTCGGTGTCAGTCTGCGTGCCTGTCAGTTTGCATGAGCCTCTTCTGTCCTGACTGTCTGGTGTACGGTGTCTGGGAGGCAGGAGAGACCATGAGGGAATACGCTGCTCCCATATCAACGTCTCATACTGGCAAAGTGGCCCCCAATGGACAACACTAGTATATTCAGCTGTTTAGCTGTATCTGATGGCAAAGAAGCACCGTCTCGGACACACAAATTTTAAGTAAATATAATATTGTCACAATATTTTTAAAGGCACCAATACAGAATACTCTGAACATACAATGGCATGTAAGTAAAAACAAGATGCGTTACAACTTCCTAACCCTTACCCTCGTTCCTTCTCTTTGTGTTGAACAGCATCGCTGAGACTGACACCACTGGAGGGTATTCAGACATAGAGCAGAAAGGAACTGCCTTCCCACTTATTTCTCTCAAATGTAGCATTCCCAGAATAAATCCAGACATCTTCAGCCAGTGAGCTATGAGGTGGCAAAGGCCTCAGCATGCTAACTCCCCCTCACTTGCCAATTTTACGCTCCTCTTTGAGCTGCCATGAGCTTTCAATGGAAACCGTCAACACCCTTAAAATAAGCACACTGCTGCTGCTGGACTGCACTTGTGTACCGACGCGTATACGCTCACAGGCTCGTACAAACACACAGACGAAATCCTCCATGCAAATACGGTAAAACAAAGCAAAAGTGTTTCCACGCACATGTGCCTGCACGCACAGAGCAATCAAAACCATATGACAAACTGACCACAAGACGCAGGTTAAATAAGACTTCATGCCCATTTACAGATTGCACAGTGTCTAGAGCGGCCGTGGCAGACGGAGATGTGCCGCTCTATCTTTGATTGGAGGGGAATGTGACACTCAGGGGCTGTTTGAGCTACAGCTGAGGCTCACAGCAGTTCACTCTGAAGGCTAGGACCATCTTCTCTTCTGGCACAGGTGCGTTCCTGAATATGCATTAAGGAAAAGCAGGAATTCCTCCTACAGCCACCTTGTTTAAACTAAAGAGTATATACAGTAATATAATATTACATCATCCATGCATTATTGACATTTTGGATTTACTGCTGACTCTCTGCTCTCTCCTGACACAGCACATCCTCCATGAATCTCTTCCTCTGACATTTAGCTTGTACTGGTGACATCACGCTCACTGACAGTGCGGCCCAGGCCGTATCCTCTGATCTAATCACCTGCTGAACAAGAGCTGTTGACTTAATAACAAAGCCATTCGAGACAACTACTAGACTGCTAATGGGAAATGTATGAGTGCATGAGGACAAATAAAAAGCAGGCAAAATTGAAAATGCTGTACTGCTGTCAGAGCTCTGTACTGGGGAAATACACTGATTCTGTGGTGGTGTGGAAAATCAAGTTTGTGGCAAAGAGGTAACAGGTTGCAGAGCTCTGACTAGTCTCATTTCGACTTAAAACCTTTTTGCTTGAGATATTTCTTTAGATTATCTCATTCCCAACTGGTAGGATGTCAGTGCTTTATCAAGGCTCTTTGCATCAGGCATTGCCCCTTTAGTGTCTGAATGATAAACAACAAGCTTTCCGATGGTTCTTATGCAAACTCATCCATGTTATTGTAAGATGTTCTGAACAACCAATGTTATACATTTGAACAAACAACTGAGTGTGACCCAGGAGACCGACGTTCACACCCTGTGAAAGTCATTGTTGCCATTTGAGATCAATCTGCATAATTTTGCACAGTTGTTAATTGGATAAATTGTTGTTTTAAGACCTGAAGCTGCATTTTTCTTTTCTTTTATGAGGTGCATGGTTTTGTTTCCTCATCATCAGTAGCTGATGAGCTGGGATTGAGGATAACTATATTCATTAATACGGAAAACTAGTACATGAACTACAATGCTGTTGTGGTAAATGTCATGATAAGAAATGTAGAAGATGTACAAAGTGTTTTGAAAGGATCGTGGAAAAGACCATTAGGTTAAAAAGGGAACTTTAAAGTGATATTTCAGGGATCACCTTGTCACAAAGATTTTATTTCATGCTGTGGGTTGTCAGGTGATTGAGGTTATGGTTTGATTCGTGCTTTCTGTGTGGGTAGAGGTGCAGAAGCTGCACACTTTGGCACAAATGTTTCTTGCCTTTTCCATGGCAATATCATGCCAAAGACTTTAGTGAGCCAAAGACATTCTGTGGCCCTGCACAAACCTTTAGTTTTATGAAAAAGCACTGCATCTTTTTACATAATTCATGTTTCATCAGTGTGTCTCTTCTTGGGCAATTAATGATAATCTAAACAGTTAAAGAGGTGAAAAACACTAAAACTTCATGCTGACTCTGATGTCTGATGGACTACTTACAGTCTGAAATCTGTTTTTCCACACAATTAGTTTCTGACAACTCCATCAGGAATGATGTCATAAAGAAAGTTTTGTCTGCACAGCAAGCAAACTCTTTAAAGCACAATATTCATTAGTCTAATATTCTCATACTGCACATGTTAAATTCAGTTGCAAGCACAGATTAGCCCCCTCATTTCTGGTCTGAAAAGGGGAAACTGCTTGACAGACGCATTAAATAAATTAGCAAGTAGTACATACTTTCAGATGTCAGGAGTACAAAATGTGTGCAAGGTAATTACAGTACTTACAATTACTAAAATCAATAATCAGACTGCTATTATACTTGGTACTTAGAGGCTTGGCAGGTTTATGGTACCCTGGAGTTCCTTTCATATGAGGTGGCCACTGGCAACATCAGCAGACTGACGTTTCAAGCAGCATGATGACCTATATCAACATCAACACTCATGAATATTCAAGCCCCCTTGGGTTTGGCATCACTGGTGTGAACGACTGGTATTAGGCTAACTGCCATGACAACATCAATTGCAAATCATAAATTAAAATTAAATTCCTTTCTGTTGCAGACATTGAGTCGTACCACCTACATAGCGAGCTGACACATTTCACCATTTTGGTGAATCATCGATGGAGACAAATGAAACCTCTCATTAATTTGCAGCTGAACAATACAACAGTGAATTACAACATGCTGGTTTTCAGATATATTCATCTGATTCTCAACTTGAAACAAAGTCTTAAGTTTTTCAGTCACAATGATGATGATGACCAGCGCACGGACCATTTAACTCCACACGTGGGCACTATCAATCAGGACTTTGAATTGTATTTTTTTTTCTTATTAATCTAATTTGCCTTGTACATTTGAACTTGTTAAAACTAGCTTAAGAAACTATTCCACAGTTACTGTCTTACAACTCAACAGCAATGTTTCTCTGCTGAAATGATGGCCCGGTTGCTTATAATAACAGACATCTCTACAGCTGATATTTCCAAGGCTCAGCCTCTCACAACAAAACAATCTAGACTGATAAATATCACAACAGGGGAGAAGAACCTGGGAAGAACTGTGCCTTTAAACATTTAGAGAAGACAAAACCAAGTAGACTTTGTGTAAAAACAAATTGTCCATCCAATCTCAAAGCTCCATGAACATCTATAACCTGAGTTTAAGTAGTAGAATAATCCTTTACATAATGACATTACTCTGCACTGTGTTTTCAGTTTGTGTGATTAAAAAAAACTGATAATAAAATCGTCCCAGTTAAGGAGCATTTCACTGTGGAAAGCTGAAGTCAGCACATGGAGCTGAACAACCAACATTTCAGCCCACAAACAAGAGGCCAAGCTGTCACCCTCAATCAACATCAGAAAGAGAAAGAAGTAAAGCCATTAGCAGTTTGAAGCACAGATCCAGTTTGTGTAAATTAGACCGGAGGCCTCTCCACTGCCTCATGTTCTCACTGTGTTACATATCTATCAATTTATTATGTAATGCCAAAGTGACACGATTACCCATTGATCACAAAAGTTTATTTCCTTTGAGATGGAACATCTGCTGGAATTGATTTTGTGATTGGTCGTTCTGTCATCACAGCCGGGGTTAGTTAGGCCACAGAGTGTGATGGAGGTAACCGACAGGAAGTTGGAGGGACATTTAGATGAGCAGGAGTGTCAGCAGAGAGGAGGACAGCGGCTGCAAAAGTTGGGGAGGAGGGGCATGTGCCACACTGACACCTGGTACTCCAGATGACAGCTCTGTGGCCAGATGGACCTTGTTACATGCAAACACATACACAAACATGCTCTTGCGTGTACGCTCACACTCGCACATACTGTACACATATTCACAATTACTGCCACTCCGCCTCCACATATACATATCTCTACGAGAACATATGCACCAGGAGGATGTGCATGTGACCAAACAGAGAATGCGCCACACAGGGGGGCTGCATTGTGTAATCTTTAGTGTAAGCTAGTGCATTAGCCTTCCATTTAAAGATGTGGGCAGGCTGGTTGTGTGGTTATGGTGGACAGATTAAAGGCACCCCATGGAGCATACTTGCCCTGCACGCACCCACAACACTCCTCACCACCTGTCATTTCCCTGTTCATCTCCTCACCAAAAAGCCCCCCTGTACCATTTTTCTAAAAGGGAACAGCATACAGGTACAACCCAGAAGTTATTTCTGTGCTTTTGAAGCCGATTCTTTTAGTAATGTTTGCAAACACTCTTGTATTGTTTTATTCTATTGCAGACTTGTAGTAACTGTTTAAATTTAACCCTTAACAGTTATTTTTGGCACAAGGTGCAAAGATACATGAAAACCACTGGCCACTTACCTCCAGAGCAGCAGAGGGCTTCTTCTTCAGTTCCTCACATTTGCGAAACTTGCAGATCTGATGGCCTGTTTTGCGATTCCGGCAGCTGCTGCATTGCTCGCAGTTAATCCGCCGTCGGCAAGGTGGGCACATGCCGCAACGTTTTCGCTTCTTTTTACCGGAGTTGATAGCAGAGGCCAACTCGCTCTGCGCCGGGTACTCGGCCAGGCCGGCCATGTGCAGTGCGCTGTCCGCCAGAAACACTCCTGCCGGCGTCATGATGAAAAGCCCGGGGTTGAAGGGGAAACCACCCCCTACTCCATATGGGAAGTCAACAGGACCACCTACGGCGTCCGTGACAGACGTACCCTCCAAGTCGCTAGCCCCCGAGCCTGTGTCTCCACCGCCAACTCCCACTCCCATGCCCCCAGGCAGGAGCATGTGCTCCATACCGGCCCGCTTTAACAGTGCTGCTGCCTGGGCAAAGTGCAGCAGGCCATTCTGTCCCTCCAGAACCTGTTCTAGGGTCCGGTCCAACTTGGCTGCTGTCAGTGCAGAGACAGTGGGCTGGGGCTGCGGGGGTGTCGGAGGCTTGGCCGAGTGGCTCTTAGTCTCACTACTGTCCTTGTGTCCATTGCTGGTGGCAGAGGGGACTGCTGTATACTGGGAGAGGGTACGGGACTTCTTAAGGCTCTTACTGAGAGGCTCACTGATGATGCCACTGCGGTTCCTGCGCTCTATAACAGGAGAGTCCTGTTTGCAGCTGTTCCGCTCCTGGTCCTCTGTCCGGCCCCCCTCCGACAGCCCGCTAGACATGGTCCAGAGCGTACGTGGCTGGGTTGGGGGTGAGGGTGGAAAGGGGGCAGGGGTGAGCAAGGAGGGGGAGCAAAGACCTTTTTTCGGGCCGTTCTGTGCCCCGGTGAGAGTGGTGCCTCACCTCAATGGACCAATCAGCCAGCCGACAACAGGCAGGCCCCGGAGCCTTCTGCCTGCACTACAGCTCAGCCCTCATCCACGTTCTTCCATGGGCCACCTGGAAACTTTACACAGGGAGAGAGGAGAGGTAAATTACTCGTCAGTGATCACTTCAACAAAACACTGAAACACTTAAGACATACATCCCATTTTTTTTGTAAAGAATCATATTTAGACAAATGCAAGCAAAGCTAAATACATAAACATCACCTTCTAGATGATATGGTGAACTAGTTTTTTTAGCAAATTTTTACTTATTTACAAATGAAGCAGTTTATGAGCAACATCATCATTTAATCATTGTTTCTGGCCACCTGAAGAAGCTTAAAGACAGCTGCCCACTGCGGCCTAAAATGGCTTCATGAAAAATTGTAATTGTTGGAAGTAAATCGCAGGCGGGACAGCTAAAACTATGCTGAAACTGCCTATAGAGCTCCATAGAGTTAAGTCAAGCTACAGGGTGTAAATGCAGACAGTGCAGGCAGTGGGGCTGCATTAGGGCCTATAGGGCTGGTTTATCTGTATTGTCCCCTTTGATATACACGTGTCCAAAGTAGATCTCCTGATAAATAACAAATGGTGCAATCTGGTACATTTGCCCTTGAAAAGGCAAATCAATCTTCATTGTAGTTTACATTATTATGTTTTCATATATTTATAACATAAATGTTGTTCGGTGACTTTTTAAAAAAAATATGAGATAATATATAGTTGCTAGTGTACACAGCACCCCAACTTTGTTTGGAATCAGTGTCATATACAAGCTTAACACAATACCTTAGAAATGGGCTTTTATGTGCCAAATTTTCATAAACAATATGATTCTGCTGAGATTACAGATATCTAAACTCACTTTCAGGAAAGTCTTAGTCTGCTGCCTTATTATACCTACTTGGAACTGATAGCCAGTGAACTCTTTGACCTGTCAGTCCTTTGTCTCTGGTGTTGTCTGACAGAAATTACAGTTATGTTTGCTTCTACTAGATTGTTTTACTGAAGTCAGTGTCAATATCAGTTTTTATCCATAATGATGTCCATTTTAAAAACATAAGCCGTATTTGAGACCAACTTTTAGAATAAACTGTGTTGCCCTGGCTGCAGTTCAGTAATTTAAGAAATGTTGCATTTATTGACTAACAATTATATGCTGAAATCTGAGTATATAACCTTGCGATGCAATATGCCTGTCCCCTATTAGTCTCTCACACAACAATTTGGGAAGCTGCAAAAAAAGGAGCCGAACACTCAGAAACAGAACAAAAGAAGTTGATTTTCTTTTCATTAACTTTTGATGTCTTTTTATTGTTATCATTATCTAAATATTTTTCCCATTACTTTGATAGAGACCAAACCTGTACAGGAAAACCATTTGGGAAAAAATTAGCTGAAACAAAGTGGTGGGGCTTATGACGAGGGTTCAGCAGACTCCCCACTGGACAGATATGCATCCATCCAGCGGCTTTTAGCGTAAGATTCCTGTGACTGCTCATCTATGAGAAGAAAAACTATGCTGCTATTCTCCTGACCTGTCCATGTTCACAAACAAGCATACTACCTCCCACAGAAAAGCTGAGGAAATGGCCGGGCCAGTCCTTATAAGGGAAACAAAGGGAAAGGGAGGGGAAGAGGATGGAGGGGGGGTGTCTGTGCAGTGTGTGGAAATTGGAAGGCCAGAATTAGTGGGAGGTAAAGCTTCAAAGGCAAGAGCACAGCCCCCACATTCTCACCAGCTCAGGGGGATGTGGCGCCAGCGAACCAGAGCCAGCTCCGCAGCCCCTCAGCCCCATAGTTTCAGTTTCTCCCACTACAGCACTGACCAGGGTCCGGTTTCCTGAAGGCATCTCAAACTAACTGCATCTCTGCCCAGTTGTGGTTGAATGCATAACAGCACTGCAAATCAACACACGGATACATGGGTGGGTTTGTGGTTTAATGGAATATTGGACCTGAAATTGTGTATTTAGTGGTCAGTTATGAATACGTTGGGGTTGCTCGAGGTTATTTTTAATCATCATTTAATATTACATTGTCCCAGTTGCGTTCCCTGGCAGCTGTGCATCTATAACACTAAATCTGGGTATCTAATTGTACAACAACACTATTTCTTGATTAATCATGGCCTGAGAGAATATCCAGCTCTGATCCAACTGCTTCATCAATGCTCTAAATACAGTAAATGTGATAAAAGACTTGAGTTTTCCACATAATTAATGAACTGGCACATTATCAATAGCTGGAATAAATGAGTTCTCAAGTCGGCAACAAAGTGACAGAGTTGGCAGTCGTAGCTCATGAAAACAGTTTCAAAAATATCACCAATCAGCTGTAACATAATAATTGGGCCAGGGAACCATTATCACACCAGCTGACCTGCTGATGACACAAAGAAAAATTGGACATAACATATATTTAAACGGCTGCTCTGTTAAAGTGTTGATGATCATGGGAGGAAAGATGTGACAATACTTTTTATACTGCTGACTTGTTTTGAGTCAATCCCAGCGACGCCTGCGCTATGACGACAATGCAGTGACACACACTCTTTTGGTCCCTTCAGTATAACATTAATAATTTGGGGAATGATTGAGAATTATACACACAAGGTTAATTTGTATTGTTGCTGAACACATCAGCCTAACAAGCGCTAAAATGCTGCAGTCATTGAGGCACTTCTCAATGCGCTGTTATGTAACTCAGTGATGTCTCAGAAAAAATGAACAGGTAAATGTGATAACACAGAGTTGGGGTTAAATAACCAACAGCTATCCTATGATTAGTGGAACAAAATCAACATCTTTTAATCAAGACTGGTAGAAAGTCATTTTATGTGATATTTTTACACAACAACAACACTTGAAAACTACAGTTCAATAGTTAATATTCTGCCACAAAGAGAATACTAAACCTCCATAAAACCAGACTGAGATGAAAAACACATGTACGCAGATGTGTGTTTTCCATGTTTGCAGGCTGTGTTTGCACCACACCACATTTGTTGCTTTGGTCTACCACACTGTGTAACGCATGAAAGCATGATCACCTATTTTAGCCTCACGCTCACCCTCCTCTGCTGTGTGTGTATAAATCTGCCGTCCATACTGACCTATCAGTCACACTCTCTCCATCATCATCCACCCTAAGCGTGGCATAGTCTTAGGCTAATCACCCTCCTCCAATTCCAGCGTCATGGCTCCTCAGATCGCTCCACCACATCATTTACAGAGGAGGTTAATGTCCTTATATGAACTGTCTCCTAAACCACATCTGTCTGGAGCACTGAGAGTGGCAATGCCAAACTGCTTTAACCAGATAGAGGGTGTTGTTTTGTCATTTAAGCATGTTAACCCCATTCTCTGTGGTGTTACAGATTGAGTGCTACAGTTCAAATTAACGCCTTACACCTCAGGTTTCTGTCAGTTGGGCTGACAGTAGCACCTGGTGTGTAGTTATACGTCATAATCATGCTGCTACATGCACTATTTTTCAAGCCATAGAATCCAAGAAAATCCATACATCATTTCTGAAAAACATGATAGTTGGTTAGCTGCTCCTTTAGGGCTTACAGCCTACTTTTCATTTGCTTTTTCTCCAACTGTTTATTATTCTGAAATAACAACATTGCATATCTCGAGGCTCTTTAGGACAATACACAGGTCAGGCTCATGTAGTTTGTATGAATTCCTAAAAAAAGTTATACACTAGAATTTGCAAAATATTCAATGACATTTGGACCAGTGGCAAAGCAACAAATGATGAAAAGACTTGGAGGATGCCCATAGGGTGGTTGCAAGGAGTGGCAGTAAGTTATGCCCGAGTGTAGTGAAACCTAACCAAATTACAGCATTGAAAGCATGTTTAAAACAGAAAGATGTGTTTTTTAAAGCAAAACTACATTAAGTAGGATCACATGTTGAATCTGTAAAAACATGCTGCTGTTGCTTAGAAGCAACACATTGAAAACAGCACTAGACATGTCACATTTTTTGGAATTTTTCGCCATTAATATGAGAGGGTATGAGTTAAGAGAGGCCAGTTTTTTGCCAGACAACCCGTCTCAGTTGAGAAATAGATGTATATATTGGCTATTCCTGATATTTGAGACGGAGACGTTCTTCAGCTTGCTGCACATGGACGGAGACAAAGATCTCGGTATAAATGGTCAAATGATCAATACGTTCTAACAGCCTTTCTAGGATCGACCAATGAGCTCAGCTGGATGTTGAAGAGAACATGTGTGGCCTGAGAGGCATGATCTAAACCTGTAGTCCAAATGTCCATAAAAATAATAGGTGGTTACCCATTTTGATGACCATGAAACCTCGGAAGAAACAGTCCTGATTTATTAACATTAGTCAGTTTGCTTGAACAGTTTTTTGATGCCTGATACATTCAAGGTAAAAACTGAATCTGGTTGTTTTTTTATACAAGGAAATATATGTGAGGAAAGTAGATAGGAGTGCTGGATAATTACTTTAGTTTTAATGGTCAATAACTCATTTAGTGTAGCCGACAAAATATTGACTAGCCTGAGGAGGTATAACAGCGTTCTTAATGCGATTATAAATGTTGCTGTTCATTCAGTAAAGACACTTAGTGAAAATCTTGACAGAAATTCCAGCTGGTTTTGTTGAATCAGCTGAGGGATGTCAGCCCAGTAGCTCTGTCACTTTGTGGACTCTAGGTCAGCAGCTGGACTGCAGGACTTTAAAAAAAAAATTTAATTCATAAGGAAAGTTAGGTTTTGTTTAATCTGCAAATAACTAAATTTGTCAGAGTCCACATATAATGTAGCTGCTCTGTCAGTGAGTATATATAACAAATTTTGTGCAAACAGCCTCATGAAAATTCGAAATAGAAAATGTGAGAGTGAATTATGGTGTTTTAAACAGATGTTCCTGCTCTGCTGAATACTATTCATCCTTTGAGAAAAGAATCTGTTGTTGCTGTATCTCTTTTTTCTACTCAACCATGCTGCCTGAAAATAATCCCACCCTAATGTGCATGCGTTTGCTTGTATCTTATAATTTGCATTGAACACACAGCTCAACATCAGTCACCTGAGACACTCACATTAAAGAAAAGGTTCAGCATTTTGGGAATACATGTACTTGTAATCTTGAAGAGAGTTTAAAAAGATGATCAATATCATGTCTGTAATCTAAACACCAAGATGCAAATTAAGAAGATAACCTGAGTGCAACATTGTAAGAATGCTTAACTAAAATCCTGAATTACTTTGGTTTGAAGAAAACAAAGCTTGAGAAAACATAAGTGAATGATAAACACATAAAATATGAGATTCTTTTTTCGATGTATAAAGGCTGTAAACCTGTTTGGTCTAGAGATTCACTGACATAACATTAACATCAAAACACATATCACTTCATGGGTAGATTTTTGTTGTTAAACAATACATACAATACGAGATATTTTAGCACTATTTGGGAGTTCTGAATTCTTTCTTGTGATGTTCAATGTGAGAATTAATCATTAGTCAGGTGAAATTCATTTGGAAATTTGCACAGAAGTCTTGTGGCATCTGCAGTCATGCCAGTAAAACATGGTGCAAAAGTGTATCTTCTAAAATTTGTGATCTAAAATAAATCAAAAATAATCCCTGCATGTTTGAAGAAATAATTAGGCGTGAGTTCTCCTGTAGGGTTCATTTTAAGGCAAAGATTAGGTTAATAAATTAGTTTTAACGGTTGTGCTTGTCAAAAAAAAAACAAGATGACTCAATGCAAGCCGACCAGAAGATGCATTAGGCACACAACAACTGAAAAGATTGTTAGCTTAGCTTAACATACAGACTGAAAACGTTTGGAAACAGCTAGCATGGCTCTATCAGCAGCTCTAAAGCTCACTAATTAACACAAAATGCTGTTTAATCCATACAAAAAATGTAAATGTTAAAATAATAATAATTTAATTAATAATAGTTTTACATTGGGTTATGTGCTAGACTAGTTCTTGTTCAGGACCAGTTGCCAGGCAACCAGCAAAGACTCCAGGAAGTTACTAGTTCTGACCATTAAATAGTAGCCCCTTGTTAAAACGCCTAACTGTGTTTTTAGCTGGCTGCCAGCAGTAACTTCATACTTAGTGTACATGCATTTCAGTGGTTGGCTACCAATCCTCCCATGTGTAACTCGCTGCAAGAAAGAGAATAAATGAACTTTTCCTCCAAGCCATAATGCACAAATATAATCATTGTATCCTGTACATCTGAAGCAAAGCTGGTCATAACATTACATCATGTGTCGAAACATTACAAAACAATTTAAAAGCTGGATTAAAAATGTCAGAGGTAAAGTGTTCATTGCATGTGGCGCATTTACAAAAACTTTTGAGCTCAATTCATTCATCAGTTAAGTAGTGCTATTGTAGATAATGCTGTACTCTCACAGTAAAACAAATGAGTGGTACTTCCTAACAGCCGCAGTGTTGCTGGTTGACCACTGTCAGCACTGTGATTCTTGTATGAGCATGAACAGCTCATTTAACACTCACATGCAGCTCTCAGCTTGTAAAACCCGCCAAACTTTTAACAGCTTCCTCAAATAAGCAGTTTTCCTTTTACAAAGTGTATATAAAAATGAATGTCAGTGCACCACAGTGTGACAACTGAGTGATGGATGAGTGGTTGGTTGGTTCAGTAGTTCAATAAGGTCAATCAATAGGTGATGGAGGAAAGCATTTAGGGCCAGTTTATGTTTATATCTACAATTGTTTTTGCGAGTATAGGCTAATACTCTTGTTAAGAGCAAAATCTAAACAACAAAATTACCTGGAAATACCAAAGGGATGTTTCTCTGTCATGGCTGCTGAAATATTTAACACATTGACTTGGCCCCCAATGTAGGCTTATATTACTGGTTAGAAACACATGGAGAGGCATATGAGGTTAAAGCAATGTATGACACTATGCAGCTTTCTTTTCATAAAAAAAAAATCCTGAATTATATATCTATTTCAAAAGTAAAAATGTGACCTGCTAATTGATATAAGATCAAGTTTATTAAATATGTCACCTCATCCACTGAAGTAAGTTTCCTGCACCGACGTCATTACATGCGCAGGTGCCAGGTAATCACAGTCAGGTTTTTTTTTTGTTCTAATTTCCTGCAGGGTTATGAGGCATTTGGCCCGCCACAAACTCTGGAGCAGCTGACTTACACCTCCAGAGACGCGAGAATACTTAATGCATTAGTTCAGGCGATGCAAATGCAGCGTCCCCCCCTCACTCACTCCCTCCCTCCCCGCCCAGACGCGCTGTCTGCGGACTCTTGTACTTGTCTACGGTGAGCTACACATTCTCTATTCCTCCCACCTCCTGTCGACTGACGCGCGCACACGGACACGCACACACTCACTCACACAAGGCTGCACACACGCAGACGCGCACACAGAGGAAGTTAAAAAGCCTGGTGACAATAATAAGACACAAGGCTCCATCCATTGTCCATAACCTGCTGCTTCTTATTCTCCCTAATGAGGCTATATGCACACAAAAAAGTTGCAGGAGAAAAGCAACCACGCCGTGCATACTGTGACTCCAAATTATTCGCAAACATATGGAGCACTTGGAGCTGTGATACCGGAGGCTGATTGCAGGGGGGTGACTGTAAATCTCCGGGCAGCGCGGCGAAAACTGGTGTAGGCTACCTGGGAACTTTCTAATGATGCCCGGAGAAAAATAAAGATGAATATGACATTTAGACGAAATAAAAACACAATGATTTCTTCGCCTGTCTTTTACGCGAGCGGAAAACTGAGATATCTACAATGTTGTTTAGTGTAAAAGTTTCAATTAGGATAGACAGGGGGACGATCAGGATGAGTCTGTTGTCAAATGTAAGCACGATCCGACTCTAATGCGCGTCGATCATTTCTTTCATTAACTGGAAGCGTTAAGTTTAGTGCGCATCATTAACAGCTGATTCACAATAAAGCACCGGGCATTTGGTTCAGGATCTGGCGACTTGTTAAATAAAGAGAAATTGGAAAAAAAAAAAAAAACTGACACCAGCTTTTTAATCATCCCCTCCATCCAAGTACAGTGCTGAAGCATCGTTACCTATCCGATCACCGGCTATTTTAAAACCGTATTTTTTCTTTTCTTTCAAGAGTAAAAGCAGATGAAAATATCTGGCTTTTGTCTGGACCCAGTGATCTATGAGCACGGTAGCCTATCTGCGGTACCAGCATATGGTCTGCAGTCGCACATTTCCAGAAGAGCCCCGCTTCACCCCGCTATAACTTGAACCTATAAGAATGACATCCCAACTTTCAGCAGACTTCAACAAAGTATGATCCCCCTATCACCACCCCTCCTCCCTCCCCGTCCATGTATCTGCATATTTGCAAACACGGGTCCATTTTATTCGCACCTACCAAAGCAGATCCGAGCAGAGGGGAGGGCTCCCACAGTCCGAGCGGTCCGTCTCTCAGCCTGCCGTGCAGAATGGTGACAAAAAAAAGAAAAGGGCAGGGGGAAAAAAGCTTATTCTCCGAGAACACAATCCTACAGAGTGCCTGCCTGTTTATGACAAATGTGAAAAGAAAAAAAAATATTCACCGTCAGTTATTCGGGAAAAGCGTACTTTCTCTGAGGCTGAACGCGTGGGTTCCCCCAGCTTTCTCGGTCCTTGCAATCCCACCTCTACATCCCCGCTTGCAGAGAGGAACATGCAAACACATTTCATAGATTTTTGGAGCTTCGCGGAAAAACCGAAGTGGACTTTTCTGCGGTGCGCGCGCTACTGCTGAGGCAATAATAAACCGAGAGAGAGCGCGAGGCTCAGTGTGATTTCAGGACAGCTGAGGGGAGAGGTGTTGATTCACAATAAAACTGAGGGCTGAGGAGGATCATATTTGGCTGAATGATCCTTTAATGGTACATATTAACGAATACTATAATGAATTAAAAATAACTACATTTATACGTTTTATAATCTAAGCAAAGGACACAAATCTGCCTGGATGTTTTAGTTCCACAATAAATAATAAAAAGGCCTGGATCCAAAAACATCATGAATATTTGAATTATTATACTAATGATTAATTTCATTTATATATATTGTTTTTTTCTCTAAAGTAGCTTGAGATGGTGGAGGTTAAACAGTGAATTAATTTATCCGGAGAAGTGTTTATCATCCACCATGGGAGGCTGACAGAAAGCCGCCTCATCCCCGGTCGCTCCTCCTCGCGCTCAGCCCCAGAGTCCACTCCACCTCTTTCGACTGTCCTGTCTGCTGGCAGGCGGCCAACCCAAGTGTGTGGAAATGACACCGCCAGGGCGGCAGAGATTTTCCTTCATTTCTCTCCTTCCCGATCGCAGACTGGCTGACATTGGCTAGAAAGTGGAGCAGCTCGTCAGGGACAATCAATGCGAATCGATCGAGCTGCGCGGTTGAGGCTCCAGAGCTGGAAAATATCGCGGCAGCTGAAGAGAGAGAGAATGAGAGAGGGAGAGAGAAAGAGAGAGAGAGAGAGAGAGAGAGAGGAGGGGGTGTTCTACCAACTCTGCCAGTAGCCAACCAACCTCCCTGCAAACAAATATGCTCTGGCTCTCATAAACATGACACTCTCTTAGTAAATACTAAAGTCAAGAAGCCACCAAATGTGTAATTACGCACGGGGTGTGTGTTCCAAACGCCTAGACAGTAAAGATGTCCACCATGACAAGTTATTTTATAATTTATTTAGTATACAGTCATCCAAAAGAATTACTTTAATATAATATCAAATCTGCCAATAGGATACAGGCTGTTTCACTTGTCTCTAAATGCTTGGACTTGTTTCATGTGGACTTTTGACACTGTATTGGAAACTTGTGAAATTATCTCACCTTTTTTCAAGCTGGAAAAAATATCTTGGAATAATTTTTTATGATGCTTTAAAGCCCCCAACACATTGTTCTTATTGATAAACAATTTATAATAACAATGTATAAACTCATTATGTGATGTGCTTTCTATATACAAAAAAAACACATTAAACCTAATTGCAAAAAAATTGAAGATGAAATTCAATTCTGAGATGAAATGTGAGAACATCTCTTCAGGTGATGCCTCTTTTAGTACCAAGCAATCTAAGTCAGTATTACAGAGTGGGTGTCTAAAACTGTCTTAATTAAAAAGGTTCAGTGTTCAAGAGTGTAAAGTAGCTCAGTGTTATTGCTTATTACTCTAGATGTGTTCAGTTAATTTATAAGGTTGTGTGACACTTTCACTAGATATTTTCATAAAAGTTTTCATATTAGATATTTGATTTACAAAAGAAGTATTCCAGTGAGGTCAAACTATTGAAAAACATTCTTTTTAAAAAAAAAAAAAAAAAAAAAGCAAAAAGGCATTGGTTTAATACCACATAGGCTGGTCAGCACATCTTCCTGTTGCTTAGTATCCATTGCAGTAAATCTGCAATAGATACCTCTGTTCCTCACATGTAAAAGAATTGCGATCTTTATAACAGACCAATAACAGCCTAAAGTATGTTCTTTTTGGTCATAATGAACCAAAAATACAACCATCAGTAAATTCTTGCCAGGAAAAGCTTCTTAAGGGCTACATATTCTCAAACCCTCATAAAAATCACGATATGAGTGATGTGATGCTTACTAAATTGGCTTTAAAGATGAGGAAAGTGGACATTATTATGTAAAAATAGAAGGCATTACAAGACCATAATCCTGAAAAGAGCATCCAATTGTTTTTCAAAAAGCTGCTTTCAGTACCACATGTCCCCCCGTGTTTTCACTGCCTGCCTTTTCACACCTGTGCTGTTTTCGTTGCAGGCCCAGTCCCTTCAGTCTCAGGTTAGGTGACTTTTCAAAACAGCTCACCAAAATAAGCGACGTGGTTTGGGGTGTGAATAGGATCTAACAGCACACTTCCAAGTTCAATACAAATTGGTGCAATGTTTCACTGCTTTCTTACAAACATGAGGCTATTAAGATCAAAACTGCTACAACTATTTTCATTAGCAAAGCACATTTACAAAAGAGATGTTATGTTGCTGTCACCTTTTTTAAAAGATGCATGTGTTTGAAATAGAGCTCTTACAAATGTTATTGCAAGCGACATATATTCAACAAGAAGACAAATGGCCACATAGGTCATTTGTTCTTAAATTAAAGCCCTTTACCAGGAGCCATGGATTAACACATACTCATATCTAAACTATGTCAGCTTTGAGAAAATTGGTTATCACTGTCCTACTCTTATAGTTTGCTTAGATTAAGTCAACAGAACTATGACGCCTGGAGCGAGATCCAATCCTAAGGTTGTTTTTGCATACATACTAGGTTGTTTTGGGTAGGAAAGCTTGATGTCAGTCGCAGAAGTTCATATTATATAACACAGGACTCCTGACAGCAGAACACTGCACTGAATGCCAGTGCCAGCCGATCCGGCACAAACTGAGATTTCCATAATTTGACTAAATTGATAATTGCATTTGTTTAACAAACAGCCACCCGGTCACTTGTTTTCATCCAGCAGAGCTTTTCTTTTAACTGACATGCAACTAGGGTCTACAGCAAAGGGATGAAGACGTCGGGTGACTTGCCTTCATTTTGGCAGGATATGCCCTCAGAGTTACGCTTTCCGCTTTTACTCACAGTCCATTGAAAGCTGTAATGCAAATCTTGTCAGAATAAACATTGCAAACTATTATAAATCCCCGGGCTGATTTGTCAAACGTCTTTTGAGCCTGCCAGCAACAACGGTCACTGTTGCTTCAGTTAATGTTAGCACCAGCAAGGCTAGCATGTCCATTGAAATCAACGGCCAGTGTACCGTGGATACTAATGGACATGCTAGCATCGGTTAGCTAATCTGTGTCCTCATTAGAATACCTAAAGCATTACTTCCTGAATGAAATTCGAAAGGAACCACCAAAACAAACCTTTAGATAATTAGCAGTTGTTTTGAGAGTGTCATGAATAACTGTTTTTGTCTGTACCTGATACAAAGTTGTCACAAAATGTCCCAAGCAGTTGCTAACAAAGTCCCGTTCAGCTTTTTCTGTTCGCTTCCGGCTCGTTTTACCGCAGGAATACATTTTTGCCTTCTTTCAGGAGCTTTAGTTAAAGAATTAAAACGCTTTGCATTTCACTTTACCCCGGCGAATAACAGCTAGCTACCACCGTGCTCAGGCTAATGTGGCGTTGTTTTCATTTCGACTGATTGCGTGACATGCGCAGGTGTTATGGTGCGTTCAGGTCAAAGTCGGGTGTCAGAATTTCCACTTGAAGACCAAAAAAAAACATGGCTGACTAAACCAAACTAATGGGTTCTTATTATTATTATTATTATTTTTTTAAGATACTATTGAACTCCACACATTTATACGAAAAAGTGCAGGGGAAATGATACATCAGCTAATTATCTTAGAAGTAGTATGAGAGACCAATTCTAAGGCACTTCATTTCATAAAAGTATGTATTGATATCAGTAAATACCTGCAAATATACTTTGTTTACCATTTATAATTTGTGAATATTTCCAGTAGGTGATCAGAAATGATCTGAGCTCTGAGTTGTCTAGAACGCAGCATCAATCCTAATATAGGTACGATATAGGTAAGGAGATATGTGTATATACATATGTATAACGTTTAGTATTTTCAACACTTTAGTTTATGTTGTTATTATGCTAACATTTGCTTATTTGCCCTTAAGATAATCTCTTTCACTGTAACTTTATTCATATGTAATGATGTAACATGAAGGGGCATAATTTTGTCTCACCAAAAACTCACTCTGAACACATTCTTGTTCTCTTTTGGGCTACCCTATGTGTCCTCCCTTATGACCTTCTAAAGTCCTTTATCTGTGGTATAAACGGAGGAACATTACATTATAGCCTGCAATCGCACATGTCTTTCATAGGTTGAAAAGAGGGTCAAAAGAGTGAAAGCACGGGAGAGAAGAAGAGTCATGCATGGGTAGCTGGGTAGGAGGGAGCAGCAAGCTGTGACTCTTGGACATGTTCTGGTGGGTGCACTGAACCCCGGAGGCTGCAGCCACACTCAGCTCTTTGTTGTTTTCGTTCTGCACAGGGAGGCAGGGTACTTTCCTGAGCTGGGGAGGAGGATTAGCGTTGCATGGCCTCCATCCCCAGCTGCACACATGACCGGCACCGTAGGAAAGCCCCCGAAGACGGCCCAAAAAGAGGTACGTAAGGGATGAAGGAAGCAGGGCGAGGCATGAACATCGGCTCTCTCCAGTACTGAGGAATGTTGCAAGCTCTGTAAAGGCTCCAAATGATCACTGTTACACACTTTCAACATCCCCCCTTATTTCGGAGAGAGGCTGACTTCTTGTTCTTCTTCTTGTTTCACCAGTGTCTTTCCCAGCTCAAAGACTTTTTTCTCTCCTTAATCCCCAGCACAAACACAGAGACTTCTTACATTGCTTAACCTCTTATCCTGATACCCAATAATAATAAACCATCAAGCCACCACTGCATTCATCTATGTATGTATCTGGCTGATGAATCTGCATTTAGATTTCTAAGAATTTACCATTTTAAAGTCTAAAAGGTGCCTGTAGTTACTGAAAACTACTACCCATAATATTATTTAAAATAAACCTATAATTAAAGATATTATTACATGTGTTTGCAAATGCTTTATTGCTAATGTTACTGCTTTGATTAATTTATTATTTTATTTATTTATTTTACCTAAATCAAGAAGAGCCATACCAAAATGTAATTGTACCAGAGTATAATGATGATAGAGAGCCTTCTGATTCTGATCCCGACTCATTCATCCTGAACACATGTGTGAAAGCTGACATCTACTGGCAATGAACAAAGCTCTCGCTCTCTCCTATTGGCTGGTCTTTGGTGCCAGGTGATGTCACTTCCTGCAGAATACCATAGATCATCTGTCACCAAATTTTACCAGCTGTTGGAGCAGAGACTGTTCCAGTTGCTGTGTGTTCTCACAACCTCCAGGCAGTCACTGAGTTCAGAGCGAAATTGTTCCAGCACATCAAATTTTACCAGTCTGTTCGATCTCTTTAAAGTTTAAATAAATAAGCTACAAGGTACTAAACTAGTGAACTCTAAAACTGTAGGTATGTGTATTTCTGAGCCATGGTGTGAGCCGAGCAAGTTGTTTCCACTCCTCATTTCTTTTTGATCCTTCTGATCTTCATGCTAAGCTATGCTAAATGCCTGAAGGCTGAGGCTCCATGCGAGTGGTATCAATCTCCTCATCTTATCCTCAACAAGCAAGTATATAAGCATCTTAGCGGTATTACTGTTAATTGCAAGGAAACAGATAATTATTTCTTGGTTGCTAAATCAAGCCAGTACAATGATGCAACAGACTAAGAGACTGGGACAGGTACCTAATGGAGAAAAATGACAAAATAAATAGGAAATCTTTGTGCTCTTCTTCTCCCCTGATTAAAATGAATATATTTTTGTCTTGTTTTTCTTCTTTTAATTAAGATTGGTTGTCAAAAATGCCAGATTAGCTACAGAAAGTCACCATTTGTCATTCCCCTCTTTCCCTCCATGCTGTAATAATTACTATGGCCACTAGAGGTCGTCTTCTAACTACAAATGTTGGTATGTTTTATCAATACAGTAGCTGCTTTTCTTGGTTGCCAGTTATGTATCAGATATCTACGAATGAGAGTGCATTACTTTTTGCAAAGTATAATTACAAGTAGTGAATGAAGCAGCATGCAAACTGTAAACTAAATACAATCTGTTTTTAAAGAGGGAAAGTGAATTACAGTCCCAAAAGTCCAAATATTCCTTTTCAAAAAGAAGAAATTCAAAAAGCAATACACAATTTGGGTAATGTTTTTACTATTCTTATGGTTGTCAAAGTAATTAGATTCTAATTAAGTAGAGATCAGTGATTTTCTGCAATGAGACACCACCTAAAACCCAAATCAATCAGAATAAAATAGTCTCATTGTATCTCCCCTGAATCCAGATAAGCTCATCTGGAAGCAAGGTCTCTTGGCTTGACATGGACAAAAGCCTATCAGAGAAAAGAGGAATTATGTAAATGTAAATAAACTTTTGTTGTTATGAGCCGAGACATTTTGCCTGTGATGTAATTGAATCACATGGAACTTGGCTTGTGATTTAATTAATGTCTCGTGCTGTTGACGAGTCTGCAAATAACTGTGAGTTAATTATGTGGGAACAGCTGTATAAGCTTCGTCATATAATGTTGGAATTGGCCATTTCTTTGTGCTGTTTTCTCCTACCTCTGTGCCAGGACGGCATGCCAGCATAAACAGCATTTAAGGAGGGGTCAACACATGAAGCTGCCAACGGGCCATTGCCACTGCAGAAATACGCCACATGTGAAAACAAGATTTTAATTTAGAATAAATCTCTTAAAATTACATTTGCACACTTAACTTCTGTAACAATTTATACCAGGAGCATGCCATTTCAAAGCCATGCTATAATTTCTGTGGAATATGCACAAGAAGAATATTGTTCTCAATGCTAAAGGGAGACAAAAGCAGCAGCACAAAACACAACATAGTTTCCTTCTTTTTTTTTCAACAAAACTCTCTGGTTTGTCTGTTCCAGCAATATTGGCAACTTCAAGGACACACCACGTCCATTGCACACTCTTCTACCAATTGAGTCTCCACAGTGTTAGGGATATGGTGTTGTGTTTTCTCGTCCTACTGAACGAGTGTTTAAGTCAGTAACGCATTGTGCGAGCCTCACAGCTCCGCTCTGCACAGGCCTGCTGCCTGATGAGCAACACTGGCTCCATTTCTAGAGATTTATTACTCATCCTGCCACTAATCACATGCTCAGGCTCATCTGTCAGGAAGCAAGTGGCTCCATTGTCTTCACTGACAGTATGAGGACAAAAAAGCATGACAGAACTACATCAACAACTGTTTAGCTTGTACCACTAAATAAGTAGTGTCAGTGCTTTCTCAAATTATCATGTCTGGAAATGGGAAGCGGCGAACACTGCCCCTCCTGTGTCAGTACCAGCCGACCAGCTGTTGCTGCTGTTGCTGTTAAAATCAGGGTTGTGGCCCCATCTAGTGGCTGAAGCTGTCTGGGAAACTGTCTCAATAATAAATGTGAAAGTGAAAAATTGAAATAATAATTATGGCTATCAAATGTGAAAATAAATAAATCACACAAGTAAAATTCTCAATGTATTAACACAGTGTTTTCCCTCATGGTTCCAGGATTTGCCTGCAATACATAGACAAAAGTCAACCCTCTAAATCACCTTTACCCACTTGATCTACAGAGACACTTCCATCTGCACTTTTGTCTCAGAGCTCAACATCAACAACAAATATAGCGAGGCTAAACGCCTTGCAGACAAAGTAAATCTTCCAGAATAAGAGTGGCTCTATGACGATACAAACAAACCCTTGACTCTGACCCAGGGGACAGTGTTTGTGTCCCGTGTGAAGCTAAGAGTCAGAGTTGTTTTTTCAACCTGCGTAACTGCGTCTGGTAGTAAAATCCAGAAGATACTGTTTTCCCCTAACCATCGTCAAGTGATTTGGTTATGCAAAGTTTACTGCTTCTTGGGACATGAACATTTATTTTGAAAACGCCACAATGCATGTGAATGGGCTCTCTGTGCGTCAGTATCACAGGCCGACATTGCATCAATCAAAAGGCGTCAGACTGAGAGGGCCGAGACAAACGTCAGTGTGTGACGCGTTGGGATGAGACGTGTTTGGCTTTTGGGTTTGTTTTGGCTTTTTTTTTTTTTTTTTTCTTTTGCACTGCACCACACACTGCACCCTCTGTGTTTGCCAGAATACAGCACACCAAAATCAAAGCAAGCATCCTGCTGCTCGACTGCTGATTAAATCAAGTGCGCTCTATCTGAAAACACTTGGTGCCAAGTTGCATATTCATTCTGGCTTAAAAGGTTCAACATTGTCCTTTTTTGAGATGTGTTTGCTTGTGTGGCTTTCATTAAAATCTGGACACTGCAGTGATGTAACCATATAGTGTATTAACATCAAGTTGTTCCAAAAAATGCCTCATTTTGAGCCATTAAACACATCTGAAAAACACATGAACAGGACTCAGAACTGTCCTCAGTCACTGTTATAACCCCACTAAAACATACTAAACTAATGTGCTACCACATAATATATAACATGAGCAAAAAAAATCCTGTATCACAAGGCTGAGGGCCTGTTTTTATTAGAAAGAAAACTATCAAAATAAGAAAAGACGAAATGTACAGTAAGAAATGAACAATGTGTTGCAATAAAACAAAATAAAAATGATGTTACAACAATTTTAAGAGCTTCTAACAAGAGCAGCAGTGTGCTCGACGCTTTTATTCACTCTCATGTTTCACAAAAGTTGGAATGATTTGCTGATAACAATAAAATATGTGAAGATGGTAAAGGTGCAACTCAAGGAGTAATACCTTATTCAGTCAGCTTTTAGGAAATGTTGCAACATCTTTCAGTTATTGTTTATGAGGCAATGAAACATTTCCATAAATAAAAGTTGGGATGAATTCATGCAAAAGTGAAGCAGGTCTTTTTTTTTTTTTTTTTTTTTTTTTTTTTAAACATTACATTACATTATCATGTCTGTCACTCACTGAAAGTCTGAATAAGTTATTTCAAGTTCATTCACACTGTTGTCACTATTTATATCAGCAGTAGCTGCATAACATTACAACTTTATTGTAATAGTTGTCATTTTGTGTGCACAGGTCTGCCTCTACTGGTGGTCAGGAACTGCAGCAGAATCAGAGGCTGTACAGAGGAATAAGGAAAAAAATCTGTTAAATTATATATTTTATGTACATTACACCTTCATATAAAAATAAAATATGGAATTAAAAAAATTCCATATTTTCTTAAAAGCAACTTGAAACAAGCTAATTATAAAAACTAAGAATATTTCCTTCTTTGTAAAGTTATTTTATTTGACTAATTGTAAATAATAATAATAATAATAATAATAATAATAATAATAATAATAATAATAATAATAATAACAATAATAATAACAACAACAACAATATAATTTGAATATTTCTAATAATATTAAAACATCTTTGTTAAACTATCTTATTTGACTTATTCGCATTTTTCACAATATATCAGAAAATAAAGAATAATAATATGTTTCTATCAAATTTGATACTACACATACATTTTTTTGGTATGACTAGTTGTAATAATTGTTTATAATCAAATGTAAACCATTAAATATTAATGATGAAAAAATGTATATTTTTGAGAAAAAAAACAACAAAAAAAACGTATGCTTGATCGCCAGATCCACTTTGCACAGACCCTGATGGTTTGTCGCCACCAAGTGATATTTCCCTGCCATCACTGCGATGAATCCGACTGCTTGTGGCGCTCGCGTGCACGTGCGCGCGCGCGCCTGCAATCATAAAAAACGAAGCTTGTCTTAGTGATCATGAATGCTACACATGTTTTTAAGGCCGAGGCCCATAATACGCTCTCATCTTTCGGGCGTACCGAAATTTCCAGAATAGCGAGACATGGCGCAGCCGTGCGTGCGCTGGGGCAACCCCGTCTCAGCCTCCATCTGATGGCAGCATCAGGCAGTCCCGTGAAACATTTGCGTGGGAGTTCCCTTCACCGCCATGTCGGGATAGTGCACATCTCTCTCTCTCTCTCTTCCTCCCTCCCTCCCTCTCCCACCTACCTCTCCATCGC
>JAOWBC010000182.1:16092008-16109288 GCA_028566105.1 Hypoplectrus providencianus
TTTTCATGTCCTTGCAATTATTATTTTGTGTGTATTTTAGGTTTGAGTATTGAAAACTTCAAGGAAAAGGGCTTGGAAACAATCATCAAAACAATCAGACTTTTCTGCAAACTGAGGCCTCGCCCCCTGCTGGCCACTGGAAGAAAATACAGATTTAAGGCACTTTCGCATTGGCTTAACGTTTCAAACCAAAGGCGCAGTAAAAAGCCTTTACAAGTTGATTTGGACAGTTCAGTGAACCAATGGCTACCTGAAAGGATAACCCTCTAAAATTTAATGTCATGCTTTGGAAAATGTCAGGCAGATATATCTTAGCATCACTTCTTCTAAGTTAAATCAGCCTGTTGTCTCACCCTTGTCTCTTCTTCTGTACTCTCTGCTTTTGTCAAAATTCTAGTGAAGCACCTTGTCAGTGGAGTCCTGTCTGCGTGTGCTCTCACGGCCCCTCAGGCTTTTGGCGCTGATACCAGACTCTGATGTCTCCATGATGAGCTGGGTAGCCAGAAACTGCTGGATCTGCTCCAGGACATCACGCTGCATCTCCAGAGCCATGTGGTACACGTCATGATCCAGGCTGTTGTACATGACTGCGTTCTGAAACATCAGCATGATGTCCCTCTGGAACTCCGCTGTGGTCCGTATCAAACCCGTCTCAATGTTCTTTTTTATGGCGGCGAGATCCATGGGCCTGTGGAAGTGAAGAGCAGAGAGGAGGTGAGAGTGATGCCGAATTTCATTTCTCTAGGTTATTTTTTTTGGTTTCTATAAAGTTTATATTTGTAAAAAGGAAGAGTTCTCTTTACATACAAAGTTAGTAAAGTAAGAATAATAATAGAAAATATAACCACGGAAAACCCATCATGTTCTTACCTCTGCACAATACTGTGGTACCCGGGTGCAATCTCATCTGTTACTGGCTGCAGGAAGACATTTGCATACCTGAAACAGGTTCACATAAATGACATCTGTTTCAGAAATGATAACAAAGAATAAAAAACATCAGAGTTTTATATATATATATATATATATAGAGAGAGAGAGAGAGAGATGTGTGTGTGTGTGTGTGTGTGTGTGTGTCTTTTTACCTTCTTTTCTTATTACCCTAATTGTGTTTCTTCATTGTCTTGTAATTAATTTTATTCTGTCTTTTATTGTTTCTATCTGAGAACTGAGGGCCTTATCTCTGCTGTTTGCCATATGGCATCCTTTGTGATTAACTGCTCTCTGTCTCTGCCTTTGCCAGCTATTGTTTTTTAAAAGTGCTATTGAAAAAAAAGTTATTATTATATCTGTTAAGAGGGGTATTCTGACCTGTGATTGGCTGCGGCACGCCACACTAGCATTATGGCTTTCTTCCAGATCTTGTGCGCCTGTAGAGCTTCCAGGTCCTCACTGCACATAGAGCTGCAGCAGCGGTATGCAAGAAGGAACGGAGCACAAAAGGGAAGGCGATGAGCAGCGTGACACTGGGAGAAACTTATGTTGAGATAATTAGAAAACCAAAATGTGTTTCACGCACAACTGCGACGAGGCCGGGCTGCTGGGGATGGAGTCTGCGGTGGTGTGGAGCTGCAGAGACGAGGACGCCGTGTGGAGACTGTATCCGTCCTCACTCTCACTGGCTGCAGGTTCGAGCTCCATCTCGCCGTCTGGCTCTGACAAGAATCCCTCCACCCCGTCGCCCTCTTCCTCTCTGCACACTTCTGGCCCATTTAGCTCATTGTACACTTTAGTCCCTGAGGCGCTTTCTCCTCCCCCAACACTTATTCCATCCTCCGCTTTCATCTCCTGCAAAGACGGAGAGAAATGCAGAGAGATTCAAACGGAGCTAACAGCGCAGGAATACTGTGGAACTACGCACTCTGCATTTCATCGCAAGCATCATGTTCGCTCTGTCCTCGTTGGGTGCTATACCTTGGGTTGCCTTTCTGTCAGTGGGCTATCTTCTAATACTGAGTCTGCCAAGATAGTAAAGATGAATAATAAGAAGGAAATGGTTATGCAAAATGCATAGTTGCATGCAAACTGCATGTTATGAAGCAAGTGAATACTGCTATTGATGCATGGGTGTGCATACCTTCATGGGGCTTTTCAGGTCTTTGCTGCGCCCACTTCTCACTCTCACATTTTATAGTAACATTCAACGCTCCAGTGTCTCTCATCGCCTCGGGCTGTGGAGGTGCTCCAGAGTGGCAGTGCTCCAATCTCTTTGAGCTGCATGAGGCTGAGGAGGTGGGAGGAAGGCCTCTTAGTCCCATTGGGAATGCTGCGAGACCGTTATCTTGACTGTTGCAGAGAGAGGAGAGTGAAGCTGAAGTCCCACTCTGGACTTCCAACACTTCTGTCTTCCCCTGCAGGCTACTGTGGAGACAGGAGGGCTGTGGGAGCCCTCTGGGCACTGCGGGGTGAGGCTCATGGGGCTGGAAGGGCCCAGCCTCCCAGGCACCAGACAGAGCGTGGCCGTTTTCCTCACACAACGAGAGTGCAGCCTCAACTGCAGCTGCATCCAAAGCCTCTGCAGTCTCATCCGCCTGTGGAAGAGCAGAAATCTTTTTTTTTTTTTTTTGTATTCAGTCTGGTTTGCTTTCACAGCGCGTAAATGTAAGCGGAACAAATAAAACAAAGATTTGCGGAGGGGTATGTACGAAGGCGGAGAGCTTGAAGTGGTAAGGCTTGAGTAGCTTTGATTATACGAGCCATAATCCTTTCTCTGGTGTTCCTACGAAACAAATTTGGAAAGAAATGCTTAGAATAAGTCCCTGTTGACGCCCTGGGTTGTCAAAAACATGATATATCATTTCCAACACGCTACCGAAACAGGTACCTGTTAAATCAGGTCAGACTGCACATTTGAGCTGCCTCTACCACAAAGTTAAATATAACAATATTTTGAGAAATATATTGATAATTTTGCAATGGGAAATTTTCTTTAAATCAGTCAGATCAGTTTCAAATCAGAAACTGAAGGATACCAAATTTTGACTGTGACAGACTAAACCTTTGGCTATAAAGCTCCGTAAAAGTATCAATTTCACTCTGAGCCGGATGAACCAAACACATGTGTAAAAGCCTTTTGATCTAATTGGGTAATCTCAGCAGGGATGCTGGTATGTAAACTATTGTAAAAGCTCACTGGAAGTTTTTTTTTTTTTTTTACCTTGTCCTCAATAATGGCGATAATGTCCCCCACTGTCTTCAGGTCCAGCTCATCCCCCATGTAGGACACGGTCACATCCTCCTCACTGAGCTCTGACACTTTATCCTCGGCAGACACAGGACGGCATCCAGACGGCCCCATCCCATCCACCTCTGCACACAAACAACAACTCAGTTTTGTTATCCAAGATAAATTGGATTTCCATTGTCTGAAAGTAATGAATGTATAGGAAAAAAATTACATAGATCTAGTCATTTCTCTATCACATTACATATTCTGCTTCAACCAAAATTTGTTTGTTTTTTGGATCTCAGATATAAAAATGTTCCTTTGGTCAGTTTGCTCTCCTGCTTGTCACACACAAAGAAAAGAATTCACCTTTACCGATGAAAAAAGTGGATTCAACAAAAGAAAGTAATTTATTTAGATAAAAATAACTTTATATTTTAAGTCGTTTTTAGTTTGTTCTTGACATCAAATCTTAGGGTTCTGGTGTTAGACAAAATGACAGCAGACAACTTAAACACATTAATAGTAGCTTTGAATGTAAAAAAAAAAAAAATGACCATATTGCATTTGACTTTTTGGTGATATCATAGATTTGAAAAATTGTTATTGTATTATCAGACATGTAATAAATCTGTTGCACAAAAACGATCCTCATAACTCTGTTGTTTCTAATGACAACAGTTGTCAGTATAACACTATATTACATCTTTACAGTGAAAAATCCTAAAACAGACCTGTACCTGCTGAGGCCACACAGTCCACAGACACTGGAGTGGCAGCAGTGAGAGGAGCGCTGGAGTCTGCGCTGACCATGAAGCCTAACGGGGCAGAAAACTGGGCGGGACCCGCCTCCAGCAGGCGAGACAGCATCGGGGCGCCTGGCATGCAAAGTGCAGACAAAGGACATACAAATGACAAACAGCTTAGCACACAGACATTTAGAGGTAAAAATAATTCAGAATTACACATTTTCCTCCACATTTTTTGTCCCAAATTGGCTACTACTAAATATCCTATTAATGTTATTTCAATGAATCATCTTGTGAGTCACTTTGACATGCATTTTCTTATTATTAATGTGAAGTAAAAAATGATAATTCTGTACCTGTTGCCTGAGAAAGAGGTTGGCAGGGTGATGCAAGCTGCAAGTCATGTGCTGCCGTCATATTTCCAGTGGTCACGTCACCCTCCCCCATCTGGGATATAAACACAAAGGATTAATCATTATTTATGCTTTTTTAAGCTTGTAAAATTAGAAATGTTGCTTCTTTACATCATTCAACGTGTGATTGGAATTGGGTATTTATACGACACAATTTCATATTAAATAAAAGTCTAAAGCTGAGTGTGTTGTGATATTTCTACTGTTGGGCTGTAATCGCTATGTTTATGTCTGTACAGAGGGCCTGACAGGCAGCAGTGCATGTCAGAGCAAAGATGTTACCAGAGGAATGTGAGGCGGCAAAGCTCCAATAAAGGATACACTTATTCTGACATGTTAGGATTTCACAAGAGCACAACAGGCTTCATAATAAAGGAAAATAAAAAAGAAACATATGTATATGTATATGCAAGATATACATATACAAGTTACTTCTATACATTTACTTTAGTAAGTTTTGAATGCAGGACCTTTACTTGTAGTGGAGAAATTTCCCTGTGTGGTATGACTTTTACTTCAGTAAGAGGATCTAAATACTAATTCCACCACTAACAATAATCAATGCAATTATATCATAATAAATGCTGTGAAAACTGTCAAATATACCTTTTATTAGGATTATTTTTTGGCCTTTTCCATGTATTATTTGATATAAAAGGGGTAGACTTGCAGCTGAGATTCTAACCCAAGACACAAACCAGGCATATCTGGAAGACGACAATGGTTTCAAACAGGAATATGAATGATGATATGTACCTGAATTCACTAAACTGCCAAAGTCATAATGTGATTAAAATGACTTAAACCACAAAACAGAATTAAAGAACATTATCAATACTGTACAAACAGTGGACCTGAACATGATAATTAAAGAGTGTCCGTATAATACAGTGAGTCCTCTGCACACACCAGTCTGGAATTAGTGGCCAGGATATTCCCTTTCTTCAGCAACTCTGACAGCAGTGGAGATGGTGGTGGGGTGGCTTTCTGGTTCAAGAGCTTCTTTTGGGTGGGGTCATCGAGAAGTGCCCCGTGGCTGATGTCATCATTAGCAGCTCCAGAGGACTCAGCAATTGTGATTATTCGGGCTGATCCTGAAGCCTAGAGACACACAGAGGGGAACATGGTGTTCAAAGCAACTGGGGAATCCCTTTAAAAAAAAACAAAAACGCAGCATATCACCACTTCCGGTGTGAATGCATCCTTCCAGCAGCTCCTGCAGATTGAAGCTAATATGCAGGGTGTTTTATTAGCATGCACACTTGATGTTTTATTGTAGAACCAGCTCACAAAGGAACTGATTGGTCTGCAGTAATCTTGAAATAAATGCAGTTTCTTAGCATAAGCACAGCACCTGCTTAAAATGCCAGCACAGGTTTTAAAAAAAATCCTCATTCAGAAGCAGGTCTGCTGTGCCTTCAGTGACTTACATTTTTTGTGGATGCAACATCCAGAGTCAAGCACTCGAGTGGGTCGCCTGGTGAGAACTCTGGGCTCGGGGAGCTGCAGCCTGAGGGCGAATGCATGATGCTGCCGTGCACTCGCTTAGGTGTGATCTTTGCCACCTGTCTGGCTGGAAGAGGGAGGACAGAGAGCAGAGAGGATCCTCTTATCAGACAAACAGTCCTGCACTGGTGGGGAGAATAATGCAACTTTATAATGAGGAGATACCCTGATAAGCAGCATTTGTGGTTTTTCGTTTCAACTCTGCTTCCTCCTCTTCCAGTTTCTTCTTCCTGATGGTCACAAAACATCATAAATTTGGCTTTTTGAAGAACATCTACCAGTCAAAGGTTTGGACACACCTTGTCATCCAGTGCTTTTTCTTTATTATTTTCAAATCAAAAATACTTTATGAATCCCAAAGGGGAAATTCATTTGTCTAATCTAGCTCTGTAGATGTACAACATTGTAGATGAATACTGAACACTTTTTGATTTATTACATGTTCCCGTGTGTTCCATCAGAGTTTTGATGTCTTTAATATCCATCTACATCATTAAGACTTAAGAAAATAACATTGAAAGAGAATTCTTTATAACGTTTGAACATCTAAACTTTACAAACAGATGAACTGAACTATAGTAAGAAAAAAAAACAGAACGAATAGAGGATTGTTTAATCTTACTGCAGGATTTCTTCCCATATTTCTTCCAGTTTGGAGTCGAGATGTCCTGCTTGAATCAGTTCAGCCTCCCTCTTCAGTTTCCTATAACAGCAGTCTCATTAATACAGTTTATGAAGAAACGTTTTCTTTGTTTTTATAATAAAGTTAATGTGTTCATGCTGCGTACCTGTGCTTCTCCTGTGTTTCTTTGATGAACTTTTTTAGTTCATCAATCCTGTCTGCTGTCAGTTTGCGTACTATCACGTCCTCCACCGTCTCCACCAGTTCACCTTTCTCACCACGTTTCCGCCTGAAAGGAACACATGAATTACTCCTTAAAGGTATTTTTTATGGCCTGCACTGCCCAATGCATGTGTAACACAATAAAAAACAATGTAATATATTTTATTTAGAGAGGTAAAAGTCACTTCTGTGCTCACTTTGGGGCCTCTGTAGTTTCCAGGAGCTCGGAGTACTTGGAGGCACAGTGCTGTGAAGAGTCAAGAAAGGATTAAGGATTAACGCCAGACAAAATATAATATGTCAAATATACTGCAGATGGCATGAATTTTCATGATATTGGGACTTTTTTACACCTTTTGAGAGAACCAGTCAGGTGGCCGCCCGGGCTCTGCAAATGGTTTGATGGCTCGACTGACAGAGACCCTGTAGAGATGAAATAGACTTTAAAGATTTCAACTCCTGCAAAGGATCAAACTTCTGTCCTGGTTTTTGGTAATGCTAATACATGTTTAAATTCTTCTACATCTGTTTTGTCTGACTATGTGTTATTACTAGTTTTAGAAGTATTTTAGTTGTTCAGGAATGTCTGCAGAATTAAAACCAGAGTGTCCTGGATAACATCATGGAGTTTGGCAGCCCATCACAAGTAAAGCAAGGACAGACAAACACATTTCTATCTACAGTTATTCTATCTTATTTGCATGTCATTAAACTGTGAAAGGAAACACAGCATCCACCCTTTCAGGCACACAGAAGGGCAGCTATGCTAACAACAGAACCACCTTTATTGACAAAATCTAATCTTACAGGCATGCTATGCAAGAATTATGGGTCACACTCAGCCACTCCTTTCAGGCTAAAGGAAAGTAAAACAAACCCAACACTCACTCTTATTTTGGCAGAAGCATTTGCCCTGCTGTATTTGTGTTTTTAAGGGGTACTGTGACCACTATTTTCAGAGCTCTGCACCCACAAATGTGAAAAGAAAAGAGAAAATGCATACTGAGGACACGGTTTCTTCAAACACAGAGAGCACAGAACAATTCTCGGGGTCATAAGTGATAACTGACTTTCCTCAGATAAGAAGTAGAACAAAAGTGAAAAAGGGCAAGAAGCACATCTACTTGTTTTTTCTTTTTGTTAAGTTCTGGATCAGGTCCCCGCCACGTCTACAGCCAGCTCTAGAAAAACATACATTAATATTAGCTATAATTTCAGTGCATTGTTTTTTTTTTTCTACTGACAAACTAGCTCTCATTTTCAGGTTTGGAATGGCTTTTCCAAGTTGTTACGTACCTAACTAAGCTTCCTCAACACACATTTGAATCTCAGATTGTGAAGAATTGCACAGGCATTTCCCCCTTTGGAAGAAGAATTTAAAAACACTTCTCTGATGACAAACTTTGTACCAATACAAATGAGTCTAGCTGAAGTCAGACATCTTATCTTAGGGCACATAAACAAAAAAATATATATTTTTTTTAATGGAGGTGGACTTCAATCCTCTGGAGAGCCAATCACACTGGTGTGATCAAATCATGTGACACTCTAAAATGTTCAAAACGTAAAAACAAAGGAACAACAAGCCCTGCCATTAACGTCCCTCTAAATTACTGACTTGAAATTGAAAAAATAATTATCAAGTCATATAGGCGAGGTTGTCAAAGGTCAAGACAGGTAAAAATACCATTGAAGTGTTTCATGTTAAGCAAAAGGATTCAAACATCTGACAACCTGTTCATACATGTTGGGATTATAAAATCATAAAACTGTGACATGACATAGAGTCCCTGTTACTGTTTTGAGACTTGACTGGAGCAGTAGTGGACTACAGTACCAGTTCTGGTCTCCGCTCTTCATGACAGATGTGGCCAAACACAGCTTCTCCCTCACCGACCATGGCTCCGTTGGTCCAATGACAAGCAGCTTGTGTTCTGCAGAAAGTGGGGGTACAGTATAAACACATCTGTATTAATAAAATACTTGCATGGTTAATACATATTGCACATTTGATTGTTGCAGGTTATAATATGAACAGTAAATTAAATAAAAACATGTTACGTTACATATATATACACACTATGTATGTAGGGTATAAAAACATATAGATATAGAAAGTAAACATTAGATATTCCTATATGGTGTAGAGACTGTGCTATTTAGCATGATGATGAAATGGTGTGTGGACACTATTAATCTCTTTAACTTGTTTCCATGCTTGAAGCATAACTGCTGTGAATCTGCAGACAAAAAGCATGCCGTTTTATACTGTTGGTGGTAAGCAGGACCCACCATTAGTGTAAACAGAGCTGTCAACTGACTAATGACAGCCATTAATCCTCGCAGGCTCCCCTGCAGGGAGCGGAGGCTGCCGTGCAGGAAGTTAGTGGTGATAACATCAACAGTACGACACACTCACCGCTAACGGATAGCATGTCATGACATTTGCTATGTTACCAAACGTTACTCACTTCCAACCCCGTTTGCCATCTTCCTGTCATCCCGACATCCCATACATCTTGGTAGATGGAAAGCCCAGAAATGAATATAAAACCCTGGCGAGATCCGAACACGATATACATCAAATTACAGGAAATCAATGAATGTTGGGTGTTGAGGCTTTCAAGATTTTTTTTTTCTTCTTTCTAGCTAGCTCGCTGAATCACCGTTGTCCGTTAAAGTCTCTCAGCTACTGGTAACTTGAAGATTAATCTAGCTAGCGAAAAAATGCTACAAAGGGCTTTCTGTGTGGAGACTCGCAGACACGCTTTAATTTCGCGTTAGTCTCAACACAGTCTGGACGACAAAGACACAGCCAGACGAAAAGATTTTAGCTTACAGTAGTCACTAATGTTATTTATCACTGTAGCTAGCAGCGAACTGTTCGTACACGCCCACCACACAAGCTGAATGGTACGACCCTGGGTGCCTTTCTTAACTTGCCTGTTTTTCAGTTTTATACAAATATTTTTTAATTATCCTTTCTTCTAGTGGCGGTATTACAACAACATCAACAATAATGATGATAAAAATAAAAATACATATACAAATGTGAGATAACTAGTAGTCCCCCTTTTTACTAACGCTACATGTATGGAAGATATTTAATGCCACTTTATATAGATATTAGTATTGACTACATGTAGACTGCACTATATATGGAAGATAAAAATGACAATCAATATATGTATTTATTACTCAAAGTCTTTTTTGTTGTTTCATACTTTTTTTGGGTTTTGATTTTCCAAATTGTGGTTTACCTAATCTGACATTAAAATATGTGATAACAAACACTAAATGTATGGAAGATATAAACGCCTCTATCATGAACAACCTAAAGGTGTACTCTTGTTAAGACTCAGATCTGTATAGAAAACAAACAAACTGCTGTACATGAATTACATATTTTTGGGCTTGAGGTTTCTTTTTTATTTTATTGTGGAGTACTTAATCTTAGAGGAGATTATGAGATAACCATTCTCTCATGCCTCTTGGGCTGTGGAAATCAGTTTTTTTCCCCGTTTAACAGGTCTTCCTTTTTTATCACTAATTGTATGGAAGATATTTAATGCCAAGATTTAATGCAAAAAAAACAAAACAAAAAAAAACTCATCTATAGAATTCATGCAATAGGAATATTAGACTGCTGTACAGGTATCATGGACTCATTCTCTACATGTATTCTTCATTTGTATCGAAATATAAAACGCCAAACAACATTTTTATTTATTGGCGCTGTTATACTTAATTTAAAAACATTATGCTGTGATGTTACATTGTTTTTTGTTTGTTTGTTTTTTTTTGCTTTATATAATGAAAAGTCTGCTCTTGACTTGTGGTTCTAGGATTATTTTTCAGGTTCTCATTGGCTTTCCATACATAGTTGTGACGTACCTCATCCAGCGTGCTCAATTTACGTTTGAA
Organism: Hypoplectrus providencianus; assembly: GCA_028566105.1. NCBI lineage: Eukaryota > Metazoa > Chordata > Actinopteri > Perciformes > Serranidae > Hypoplectrus > Hypoplectrus providencianus. Next base: position 16,102,611 of record JAOWBC010000182.1, read on the forward strand.
TCTCAGATTGGAGGGAAGTGCATAGTCATATGCCTCATAAGTAGAGTGATATGAAAACATCATGTGCAAATGAATGAATGCCTAAACACTGACATAAAGAATGTTAAAAGTACATTGTTCTCATCTTCAAAAAAAAAAAAAAAAATTTCCAATAACAAAATGCACTGCTTTGAAAAATTAAATTGCCTTCAACTTGCACATTAAGTGGAATAAATCTGAACAAAGAAAACATAACTAGTAAACAATATTTACAGTAGGCCCTACCACGTGTGTGCAAACCGGTTCTGACATTGTGGTAACGCCAACAAAACCGTCACATGCTGAGCAACAGCAGACTAGAAAAGCTGGTTTACATCCATTATGATGCAGCAAAAAAATAAAAACAACAACCAGGGCAATATTTTTTAAATGATTGGCTTGGTCATGTAAGTTAAAATTTGGTGTCAGTCTGAAATGTTTTTACTAACAACTTTTACAGTTTAATAAAATTGTGACACAAATCTAATTAATAAAAAAAATTGGCTATTTAAGGCACTGTAATACATTGCATTCCTGCACATTCAGGGAATATTCAATTTATTCTGAACTGTTGCTTGTATTTATAGGGAAACTACACTAAATACAATTATTGAATGACTTGGGATTGAGTTGAGCTTTGCATATCTGCAGGTAATACAGACTACAGCCTGTGTGAGTTTATGTAAAACCTTAGCTCTCCTTACACAAAACACACACACACACTATGAAAATGAAATGGAAAGTTAATGATTAAGCACTTTTCTGTTTATCCTCCTGCTGTGTTTTGTGTTTTGTTATATAATAATGGAGTTTTATCCTTGTCAAGGTTAGGAAACAATATTAATTTCTTACAAAGTTCTTTGCAGCATCTGAACATCCCCTGCTTGGATTATGCTACCCAACGCCAGGCAAATTTTATTTCCCGGGCCCTTTGGTGACAGAGGTTGGTTGGATGAATCATTACCTCTTTCTACTCATGCAGTCCAGTATCTTCCACAGAGAGGGACCAATTACTACAGGGAAACAAATGTTAATGAGGCACTTGACATTTAACTCCATAGCACTGCCTGGTTGCCCCCTGCTGCCGTGTGGAATAACTGTCAGCTCTGCAGGAGAGACTTGCAGCCCTGAAGAGGACAGACGCGAGACGAGCAACTCTGTCTGAAAAAAACCCCCATGCCTTCACTCAATCACTTAGCATGCAAACAAATTAATTTGTAAAGATATATATGTCATATCTCATGTATTAAAACATCAAACAACTGTTTTGATATGCTACCCAACTTCTCTTTTTTTTTAATTTGCTGATGAGAAAAGCTTTTGTTTTTGCAAATTATTGATAAAGTTGCATGTTATCCTTATATCACTGAGTATTTGCTGAGGCCAAAGACATCCCTTGTTTACAGATTTAGAGGACTTTTATTTTTATTTTAGGCATGTAATGATAATTATAAAATCTGATTATTAATTATTGATTGTTCCACAGGCCACCAGAAATGAATGCACTTTGCAAACATATATCCAAGTACTGTTATCATTTTCTTCTTATTGTCTAAGAATTCATTACAAATAGGAAAATCAATTAAAGTCATGGAAAGCAGCCTTTTCTCTTGAGGGCTCCTCGCTGTCAGGTGTTATGAAGAACAAGTGCTTATTATTATCTATTATTTAAAACCTAATCCATATCAAGTTTTTTTTTTTGTTTTTTTTAAAGTACATTTAATTTTGCGTTTCACAACACAGGCTCACAGGTAAGGGAGTGCTACACTCTAGAGATGAAGGTCACACCACATGTTGCCTTTAACTGCTGCACTGAGCCCATCCTGGGGGCAGAACCACAGCTAGTAATTGAAGGAGGGAACCTATTGAAGCCTCCCTCCTCATCTTTGCCATTAATCTCACTTCATTTGTTACTGTAAGTTGGATCCGAGGACCCCGGTGAAGACGAGTGGACCTTCATTCCAGCCCACTGGTTGCAGTTGGTCTTGTGGTAAGTGAAGCTGTGATTATGATAAGTTAGGACGAATGTTGTAAGAATAATTTTGTTTTGCACTGATTCATATCAATTATTAGATTGTATATCTTACCATGCAGGTGTGGATATTGTTTTTTCTCCTGAGTCAAGTATGAATTATATTTGTATGCAGTAATCTTTGCATTTTCAGCTAGAATTGACAGATGGATTTCACACAGAAAATGAAAAGCCATATGTTGTTTACTCATGCTGATGTTCATTTACTGCTCCCTAAAACGTATCTTTGATCCATTGCATAGGTTAATGACAGCCTTTGCACAGGCCTTACTAAAAAAAATCTATATTTAAATAAGCTTGATTAAAAGCTGCAGACATATGATAACCCTATTCTGAACAAACCAGAGTTAATGTTAATGTTAGGTGTGTTTATATTCCCAGCTAGTGGATGCCCTCCCCTGGGGAAGCTGCTCTGCTTCCCCTCCTCCTTTGAGACCCTCCCTGTGCCACTTGCAGCTGAGACCCAGGGAGCAGAATTAACAAGCAAATTGAAACAGACTCTAACCATGGCACACCTTCAATGAACTGTCTCACACTGTGTATGCACTTTAGAAGAGCATAATGTTTGTACTCTTATTCCACTTTTTTATTTATTTGAGAGATGCATGCTGTTATTCCTCACCTGATAACCAAACATTTGATGGTTTGCTGCAGGTTGGCTGACTTTAGTGGGAAAGGTGCAGGATGTCCAACAACATGGCCAAAATCGCAGACGCTCGAAAGACAGTAGAGCAACTGAAACTGGAGGTCAACATAGAGAGGATGATGGTGAGTCATCCCCAACAAGAATGGGAAACTTTAAAGGTTAAATAATATGAAACAGGCCTTGTGTTTTAATCACTAATTTAATTTAAAGTTCTCCTTTTGCTTCAACTCATTTCTAATCTTTTTTTTTTTTTTTCAAAACCAACCCAGATCCCTCATATCAAATCAAATTTGCTTCATTAAAAAAAAAAAAAAAAAAAAAAAAAAAGCTATCAGTTTGATGCAGGGACAAAGTGTCACTTTTGCAGTTTTTGTAACAATTAATTAAAAAAATTACCTATTTCATAATGTTTTTTTATATCATCTTCCCTCCCTTTTTTGCACAGATATCCAAAGCAGCAGCTGATCTGATGGCCTACTGTGAAGCTCATGCCAAAGAGGACCCCCTGGTGACACCCGTCCCCTCTTCAGAGAACCCGTTTCGAGAGAAGAAATTATTCTGTGAAATACTATAACAGCCATGTGTACAAGTGTTTATGCATTAACACTTTCCATTAGCCACGTGAGATCAATTTCACCTGCAATGACAAGAAACAAGAACAAGAAAACAACTTTCTTTTTTTGTAATTTAAGAAGCTCTTTGGTAACTGAATTAACCTGAGGAAGGATCATCATTTGAACTTGGTAATAACGGCAATAAAGATTTATTGAAAGTGGGTGCAAAGTTCATTTAAACAGGCGGAGCTTCTGCCTCTCCTTCTGCACACAGATTGTTTCTGAGTTTATACATTAACCCAGCAGAGTAGTTAGTTCTCATTTTGGCATTACTCCTTATTCTAATTTAATAGGTATTAAATGCAAACAAACAAACAAAAAACAAACAAGATTTTTCTTTTTTAGCTGACTTTGCTCAGACCTCTACATTAAGCTGCCACACTTTTCATTTCATAAATACCTGAAAACACAACGATCCTCAGCCAGGTATTGTTTTTTCCTGCCTGAATGCGTCAGCTGTCTCCCGGGAGGACGTCCCCTGGTCACAGAAACCAATGCAAATGATGGGTGGGGCTGTGTGATGATGTCAACACAGGTTAGAGGTGCAGGCAGCAGGTGTGCACAGTTTACACAGACCGCAGTGCTCTCACTCACAGCTGCCAAGATTCACAGTTGTCCAAAGCTTTTCCTGAGTGTTTGGGAGTTAGCAGCAGAGAATAAGGTATGTATGTTCTGTAAGCCATGTATTACCACTGTTATCTTCATTAAGGAGCTGTAGAGGGTTTTTTTTTTTCTACAACAGCTTAAACACATTCTGCTATTGTAGGTGACATTTAATTGTAAAAAGGCTAAAAATGAATAAATAAATTACAATCTATTGGGAGCAAATGAAATTTGTGTGAACTTTTAAAGGAAAAAAATGCAGACAATCATAGTTACATCAGGTCAGACCGGGCATGTCAAGAAAAACTTGTCTAACTGAACATGCGCTCCCTGAACACACCCGGACCTCATGCTTCTGTCATGTAGGGGAAAGAAGAAAGCTGCACGTTTTTAAAGCAACGATTCAGACCTGAATAAGGAAAAATAAACTGTAACTTACCAACTTACAAAGCTTGATTGTAGCAGGAACATTTTTAATTTTGAATCCACAGAAATAGATCAGGGCCTGTAATCTATTGGAAGTATAGTCCTCTGCTTATTCAATGAGAAACACATTGCTTTTAAAATGAAGCGGTTAACTTTCCCATTGACTAGACCGTCCTGTGTGATTTGAATTTAATTTTTGCATAACAAATGACCAGCTTTCGCCTGTATCAAAGAGCATATTCTACATGCCTACCCTGATTAGATAAAATATAATATATGGTACCAGGTTTTCAGTTTCCTCAGTTCCATTAAATACATTGCATCTCAGGATAGAAGAATATTAATATTACATGAAATTTACTGGAATTCTACAAGGCTGATATTTTTTGACTTAAACTTGAACTCCATCTTACTCTTCTTTCTGTTTTGAAAAGTATTTATTAATTGTTGCTTTGACCACAGAATGTTATTTACTTTGCAATAACCCTTCATAGGAAAGCAATTTCCCATCCCATGATATTCAGCTGATCAAATCCTTCTAGGTTTATTGACACTGTATGACATGTAATCATCACCGTAAAATAATGCTTCAAGCTTGTACTTTGACCTTTAAGTTGAGTCAGTTCAAATAATTAAGAGCATTGGGTCAAAGAAATAAACATCAAATGTATAACTGAATACAAATGTGTATTTCTTTTTATGTTTTCAGGCCTAACATGGCCAACTTTGGGGGACATGCCATTCCTGGCTCGTTTTTTTTGTTCTTTGGCTTTTGGCTAACAGTGAAACATGTTCTCCAACACTCCTGGAGGACGAGTCAGCCTAAAGGAAGACGGACTATGCCCCCTCTGTTTAAGAGACTGGACTATGTGGAGGGAGGATTTCAGATCTTTGCTGCATTTGTTGGTCAGTTTTCTTCTCAATCACGCTCAGACTCCAAACCCTCTGTATGTTTCTCTACTCATCTCATTTCTCCGTTTTGCTGCAGGGATTATGGTTGAGCAGTTTGTGGTGGATGGGCCACATGCCCACCTTTACAACAACACGACCAACTCCTGGGTCAAACTGATGAACTGGCAGCACGGCACGATGTATTTGTTCTTCGGGATCTCGGGAATAGCGCTTGTTGCCTGTACTGCCAAGCTGGTTCCAGCTGGCGTGGACCGCCTCGCTCTCTCCTTGGCTCTTTTTGTCGAAGGTCAGTTAAAGTTCTACATTTTTCCTTTACATGACAAATAAACCCACTCTCTGGTGTGTATCTGAGCTAAGTTTTGCCTCGTTTGCCATCCAGGGTTTCTGTTCTACTACCACGTGCACATGCGGCCCCCTCTGGACGCTCACATCCACTCCCTGCTGCTGGTGGCCGTGTTCAGCGGATCAGCCAGCACCATGTTGGAGGTGTTCATAAGGGACAACATCATTCTGGAGCTGTTCAGGGCCTGTCTGTTCATCCTGCAGGGCTCATGGTTCTACCAGGTGATTAGTTAATTCATTTCCTTATGCTTTTTCAGCAACAAATAAGTTAAATCTTGGCTTATTCGTCGACTTAAAATAGTGTGAGGTTTCTCATCTATAACACTCAGCCTGGACCTGCGGCTACTTTCATTACATTTTGAACACGCCTGAGAGATTTGATGTAAATTGCCAGCTGTTACTGGTTAATCAGGGCTCGGCATCAGTCAGTCCAGGTGTGCCAGAGCAGAAAGAACTGGAAAATTGTCAAATTTGTCAAAACTTTTATAAAACAAATTTAATGTATGATAATTTAAAAGATTTCGGTATCTGCTCTTTCTTTGAACTATGTTGGATTAGCTTTTTGGTACCAAAGCAACTGAAAATAAGTCAGACTAATCCCGCCCCCCTTTGTTTTAGTGAAAGCCTACAAATATTACTGGAATCTTGCTAAACATAACAGGGATCTGGCTCCTTCATTCCTGCTCTTTTGATTTCAGATCGGATTTGTCCTTTACCCTCCACGTGGGCCGGAGTGGGATCTGAAACTTCACGACAACATCATGTTCATCACCATGTGTTTCTGCTGGCACTTGGCTGTGGCATTGCTTTTAGTTACCTGCATCTCTGGTGTGGTTTGGTTGTAAGTATCAATCTTTAAGTAAATGACTGGAATATTTACTCCATTTTAAACCAAGATGGAAATACTGAAATAATACAAGCTTGTCTGTATGGTAATGAAGAGGCAAAAAGCCAAAACAAAGGATTTAAAATAAGTCTCTTAAAGTACTTCAGGCTGCGACTAGCCAGGTTAAAAGAATATTGATTATACAATTGTTCTTGATTTGATAGAAATAAAATAAAATGTATGCTCAGTAAGTAAACTT
>JAOWBC010000182.1:16149146-16167686 GCA_028566105.1 Hypoplectrus providencianus
ATCTGATTTGTGCGTGTGTGGAAATGATAAACAAGTTGCTAAATATGTTGAGCTTGGAAGAAAACACGCAAAGAATTATGCTGTTTGACAGGCACACGAACAACCCAGAAATATGTGCCTAGTAATTTTCTTTGAAACCAAAAGTTGTTAATGCTGTATGAACCATTTTTACTTGTTTTTTATTTGCTGTCAAGTAGAGGAACCAACAAAGCAGAGGTAAATACATGCTGTACTGTTTTTTTTAAAAGACAGTAAAGATAGGGAAACTATGGTTTAAAGGAGCAGTATGTAGGTTTTAAGAAGCTCTATTGCTGATAATGTAATATAATATTTATAATAATGTTTCTACAAATGTATTATCACCTAAAACAATGATTTTTTAAATATTTTTAAGCTTAGAATGGGCTCTTCATATCTGCATAGTGATGGTTGCATCATGTTTCTGCAGAAGCCCAGAGCCAAACAATGGCACTAGAGAGGGCTTTCCATGTTTTTGCATTATGTAGAAAGGGATGAAGGATTGTTATTCATTTGGCATCAATCTGCACTGCTAAATGCCACTTCCTCCTCCAAACTGGTCCTTTAAGGCATTTTCCTGCTATACATGAATATTCACCATGGGAGTTTTTTGGCCACCGTGCCAATGTTTATCTTCTGTGGCACAGACGGAGCATCCATTTAAATCCAAGAAGATGGTGTGGCACAAATTGCTGTCCAAGCAGAGACGCAGGGCCGTGGTCGCTTGCTTTAGGATGACGCCACTGTACAACATCCCAAGGTGAGCAAAAAGAATATCAAGAACAAGTTGGACTTTTGTTTGTGACATATGTACATATATTTTGTTAAAAAATATAAAATTGTAATGTGTGTTTCAATAGTTAATTATATTAAAAGTTCAGGGACATTTGTCACTTTTTTAAGGTAAATAAATGCAGGATGTTTCCAAAGTCAGTAAGTAATTGAGTTAAATATGATATGGTCAATATTAACCAAATAATGAGCATTATGATTTTTTGCTACAATCAGGCAGGAATAATGTAAAGTATTTGGTGTTTACACTGTAACTAAGGCAGATATATGAAATTGCATATACAAGTTTTATGCGGTTTCTTTTTGTATTGCAGGCACAGAGCTTCAAACATGTTCCTTGAGGGATACAAACGCAATTGGCTTCACTCTGAGGGTTACTCATTTGAAGACAGGATGATAGATGACTTGTCTGTGAGTGCCATCCCACATCTGTTTCATCTGGAATAGTCATTTTTCCTTTTGTGCCATTCCTCATCCCTATTTTTTTTTGTGCATCTCAGAAAGCGATGGAGCAGGAGGAAGGAGATGAAGAGGAGGAAAAAGAAACAAAGCCAGATCCCCTTCACCAGCTTATTCTGCATTTCAGTCGTACCGCTCTAACAGAAAAGAGGTTAGATTGGTCCTCAATTATGTGAAGGAATGTGGTATCAAGAGCGTGGCCTGTAATTCCTCATTTACCAACCGTTTTTTCTTGTCTCCTTTTCAGTAAACTTGATACAGATCATCTTTATATGGCATATGCAGATATTATGGCAAAGGTGAGTCATTGCAAATGATTCTGACCTGAGCATTGAGGTTTTTGCATACTTAACTTTGAAAATCTCATATTTTTTCCATCTCCATTTATTATATTACAGAGTTGCCATATTGGTGAGGAAGAAGAAGGGGGAGAGGAAATGGTGGAAAATGCTGAGGATGAGATGTCCTTTGAGGTGCGACAGTCAGAACTGGTAATGGGCGACCAGGGGCTAGGGACCAGGAACACAGTGGAGCGGTAGCTCTCAACGCATTGAGTGACGTCATCATCAGCGCATTACTTCACCGCCACATCTCTTTCTCTCTGTGTTGTCTCCTTACCTCTGTCTGTTCTGTCTGTGCTCTGTCTCCTCTGTCTGTATGTTCTGCTTCATTCATTGTGAGTTGCTTGATTTGGAAACTCAAAGCTCCAATCCAGATGTTTAATTCACAGTATCAATGATTATATGCAACTAAACTTAAATCCCACCAACATTTGGGAAACAACAAGCAAATGTTCAATTATTGTTTCAAAAGACCTTTTCGTCCTGTTTTCATTTTTGTGTGCCTCAAATCTGGATTGGGTCTTAATATATTAAATTAAATCATTGTAATTTAACATCAACAATACTAACAAATATAATACAAAATAAAATAATAATCACACTAATAAAAATTCACTTTAAAATCAGTTGTCAACTCAGCTTAATGGACAACAACATAAACCACTTAAAGTTATGAAGGCTCAGTATAAAGCTAAGGCTCAGATAAATGTGGCTGAAAGATTTTCCTGTTACACAATAGCCTGCCACGCTGCCCATAACTCTAATTTTACTCTGCACAGCTGCCAACACCAGCTGCTACTGTGCCGGCCTGTACTGCATTTCTTGCGACAATTTTAAACGTCTCAGAAAGTGTAGTCACTGAGACACCCAGTGCTGACTTCCACTGAAAGAAGCAACAGGAACATAAGATTTCTGTTCATTTGACGGCACAAAAAAATGTGTGCTTTGTCACTACATATTGTTGCTCTAAACTACTAAATAGCTCATATCAAACTGGGAGTTAGACATGCTAAAAAGGCTGGACTAAACGGCTTTAGAGATTATATTTTAGGCATTTTTAAAATGTTAAACTTTCCTGAGAATGTGAATGTGATTTAACGCTCACTCATTGACTAGTGATGTCATTCCTCCCAGTTTATATAGCTGTCTTTCTCTCTGTCTCTTTCCCCATCGCTCCATGTAATCCCTCTCACTGTCATAACACCAGTGTCATTAACTGAATGCTACTGATCAATGTTCCCTTCCCCCACTCACATAGCATACTGACAGACTACAGTGAAAGCCAGTGTAGAACACACAAGGTTAAAAGCTATATTTTCATACACATACTCATAGTTTCTAAAGTCACATACATCATACCGTGCATAGTTCATAATGAGGTTTCATTAGACAGTTAGGGACTGCAGTTTGAGGTCCGACTGCACAACACATAGTGGGTAGAGCATGGTCAGGCATACGTGGGTAGGTGGGAGGGGGGTTGGGAGTGGGAAGGGAGGGAGGGGGGATGCTTTAGGGTCAGAATGTGGGATGCTACAACTGGATTTGTGATGTATGTGAACACAGGAATGTTAATTTATCCTCTGAACTCAGAGATATTTCTTTGCTTGCCATTTACCTTTTAAAAATGGCTTTTCATTCACAGTTGCTCAATATGTAAATAAAGAATTGTGCAGTAGCACAAGTATAGTTTAAGGCCATTTAGAGTTGGAGCAATGCTCTGTTTTTGTATCTTCTCTTCATCGTTTTGTATAACTGCTTCAAACCATTTCCCAAAGGTGAAGGCACACTGCTATGAAATGGCAAAGGCATATCTCTGATACTGGGGGAATTACAGCTCTTGTTTAATTTAAAGTGTCTTAGTTGCAGAGCTGCTGCAATAAAGACACTTTTGTAAACTATATGGCTAAAAAGCTAAGCCAATCGGGCAGTTTCCTGTAGTCTAACGCTTGCTCCAGCCAGCAAACGTGAAGAAGTAGAGTAACAACTCCATGACTAATAAAGTGGGGTGACAGAATGTGTGCGAGGGTCAGAGAGGTACTTCAATGGACAGTTACAATCCATAGAGCAAATTCAGAGAGCCAAAAAAGTAAATTTGCAGTAAGTGACAGAATATATTCTTCAACAAAGGAAGTCAAATTGATTTTAATTAATTTAATAGTTAAACATTGCTATAGGTGCCTTATGCCACAGTTATGGTTAATTTGTGAACAGGTAAGTTGATTAGACTGTAATAGGATCAACAGTTAGGGAATTGAGTGAAAGGAGAGTGGATGTGACTTTAAATTGAGAATATAAATAGATAGAATGGACAACTTTTGTTTTAATATTTTAAACACCTGGAGCCTGTTGCACTAGCTGTTATTAAGTTCTGATTTCTTCTCACACTCTGCTAGCTGAGAAACAAACAAAATAGCATGCACAGGACATGAGGAAGATCATTAATATACACTGACTAGTTCAAGTCATAGTTCAAAAATCATATGCTCTTTCTGCAGAATTTTAGACTTTACATTTAAAGAGCTTCATTTTCAGTGAATTACAGTTACTAAGAACCAAGGAGGGATTTTTGTTTTCAGTATCATGAATAGATTCATGAAGAGTTGGTGCATCCCATTACTGGTGTGTTTGAGTCCACTCTATCTATTTAAATTCTCTGTTTGAAATATTACAGCACTAAAGCTCATCATGTTTTTGACCACTACAGGAGAAAGAAATGGAGAAACAAAGGCTCCTGTACCAGCAGTCCAGACTTCATAATCGTGGCGCTGCAGAGATGGTCCTACAAATGATCAGTGCCTGCAAAGGTAGTCATGCTCCTCTTCTTCAGTCAAATCATTTTGCCTGTACACTTTTCTGTGCTGTGATTCAGTTTCCACAAAGTTCATGACTCCATGTTTATGACTCATAAAGGTGAGACTGGACCAATGGTGACTACGACCCTAAAGCTGGGTATTTCCATCCTTAACGGCGGAAACAGTGAGGTTCAACAGGTATGCGGTTGTCATTTTGAACATGATGTGAGATTGAAATAAGCAGTTTTTATGGACACCTCCTCTTTCTTTGGCAGAAAATGCTGGAGTACTTGAAGGATAAGAAGGATGTTGGCTTCTTTTTGAGTGTCCAGGCACTGATGCAGACATGCTGGTAAGTTTTTAAATTATAATGTAACTTGCATTTGAAGAGCAGAGAGTGCATGCCTAAAATGGGATTTTGTTCTCTGCAGTGTCCTGGATCTGAATGCTTTTGAGAGGCAGAACAAGGCTGAGGGGCTGGGCATGGTTTCAGAGGAGGGCACTAGTAAGTCTCCTTACTCTTTACGCATCACTGTTTCACACCTAATTGGACCTAAGATAGAGCAGGCAAAACATTAACCACAGCCAGTGTTTGATATCATCATGTAAAAGATTATCTGCAGCATTTGAAGGTGCAGACTTTTTTTTATACACTATAACATCCATCTTATTTCACGATAAAGTACATAATCACTGCATTTTATCTGAATGTGGAATCAAAAACGGGCAGAGACCACAACAACAGAGTGAAAACATTTAAAGTAAATCTGAAAGGTCCATAGAAGTAATTTGCAAAGAACACATATAGCTAGTCATATCATTGTTATCATTACCATTTATTGTACCACAACTTTCAACCCAACAGCGCAGGTAAGGACAGCAGCAGTCCTCCAAACATTTATAACATAGTATAACCTTTTTTCATCTGGAAGGATGACTTTAAAGCAATTTACAGACATGTTACAACACTCATCACATCACTGAGTACACTGCATACATTTTGGAGGGACAATAATGGAGCCAGATGTTCAAAATGAAAATCAAGAGATGCCTGGTTGTGTTTCTTGTTAGTTACTGGAGTTAAATTATTTCCTCATCACCAATAACATAGAAAATAAATTCATCAATCAAGAGAAGACACAATATATAAATTCTTAGCATCTATTAATACATCCTTCTTTAAATGTTTTCCATCTGTCACATTTCCTGTTTAAATGTTTGTTTAATTGAATGATTAGTTTCCTAACATGAAACATTAACACTGTTAAATAATTAGATATGAGGATTTATAGTTAAGGTTTTTAGGATGTCTAGTAGTTTGACTTGTTGATTTGGCTTCACCTCCTTTTTTTTGTCATCTAATTCTGGAGGTTCATTTGAAGGCCTACCTGAATGAATTTGCCATGGAATGTTGTTAATCTCCCCCTCCTCATCTCTTAGTCCTCTTCTGTTGTCAACACACTGATCCTCTCTCCCTTCCCCACGATCACTGCCACCTCTCCCTTGTCCCTCCTTTCATGGTCCTCAGACTTGAACGTAGATCGGGGTAAATCATGTTTCAGTCCATCTGCCTCTCTTTTCTCTCATTCCTCTTTCTCTCTCCTCTGTCCCTCTGGCGCCATCACTTCTTTTTCTAACGCTGAAACTCCACCAAGAGAGGATTGGATGCCTCTGTCCATCTTTCATGTTTCTTTGTTTCTTGTTCATTTCAAAAGGCAATTAATGGAATCTGGACTACTAAAACCACACTTTTCAGTTTCATTCTCTGTTGTCTATCGTTGTTAGTTGTCTGTTGTCTCAAAGGGAAACATTGGTGTTTTTTAACTGGGGAACTATTCACCCTATTTTTTGTGTACAGTTACTAATGGGGATTTTTTAGATTGGTCCATTATTGAGTGTAACTGCTGTAACCAGCCACCACAAATGTCTTGTCCAGGGAAAGTTCTTGTTTTTGCTATTGACAGGCTCCAGGTATGTTTATAAGTTTTTGATGACATTATGGAAAGGACCCTGAAGAGAATAAAGGGAGTTTTACCTTTTACCTGAACCAAGCTTTTTGATGTTGGGTCTAGAAGAAGTTTTCTTTTTCTGAAATCTAGTGTGGCTTTTTCCAAACTGTCAAATCAGATGGCTTTTCAGCCATTGCATTGAATATATGTTTAAATATCCCTAAGCATTGCTCAAACCGAAACACTGCTCCTACCACTTTTTCTACCGGCAGTAAGTCATCTTGCAAGATTTCAGAACAAGCTTGTGTGATTCTTGGTCTGGCCCAATACCAACAAGACCAGATTAAGCAAAAGTTAAAGAAAAATATATTTTTTTCCCCTTCTGTAATGTTGTCAGACACTCAATAACCATCTGAGCCTGTCAGCTGCAAATACATTTCAGGGCAGCCCATTTGCAGCATTTTTACGCAAAAGACAAATGTTCTTTTGGATTGGAGTGAACCAACAGTTGAATTTACTCCCACTTTCCTAAAACTTTCCTTTTCTCTGATGAACTATATGATGCGCTGGATTCCCTTCAACATTTTGATGGACAATGCCCCAACCTCTCTGACATTTAACTCCGCTGCAGTAGAGCATCGTTGGTGTGTGCTGCATGACCCTGTGTCTGTGTGTCAGTGTGTGTTCATTACAGCCAGTGGTGGACTGGGATTTTTAAATAACCCAAGGAGAGTAAATATACAGTCAAAATCAAATATTAAACAAAAAAAAGTAAAATAACAACAATATGCCTTCAAAATAAATGATTAAAATATGTTTTTCAAAGGACATGTTGTAAATGTATTGTGTTTTAGTAATTATTATCAATATGATCATCATTATTTTTAATTACGAAAAAAAATATCCCCTAAAATATATAAAAGTCAATTCATTCATTCATCAATTCATTTATTGGACTTTGTAGACTCATTTATTTATATTTTTATTCCCTGTATTTATTTCATAGGCATATTTATCCAGAATCCAAACATTTTTTCCTACGTATTCATTATTTCCATTTTAATGCATAATCAAAATTTAAAAGGTAAAAAAGAATTGCTTTATGCCTTTTATTGAAAAGCCCAGCAGTAAGTCCAGGCGTGCCAGTTCACCCTTGAAAATTGCCATGTTTTGACTCTAATGCTGTCTTTCTCTCTGTACAACATTGCATTATGTTTGTCTGTTGACTTTATACGTGTTGTTAATGTGACTGTACAGTAAGTCTGATATGTTTCAGTGTTAATTTTAATGCATCTTTGTTTTGACATTAACTGTATGCATGTGATGCTGATGCCACCTGTACTGGAAGTTGTTTGATGTTTGGTTGTATGTCAGACCATTTTCAGAACACAGGCTTTTGTAGTTATTCTATTAATATAAAACTTATCTTAAAATAATAATTAAAAAAAAAACAATTCAAATTGGTCATAGGTGGTTATTTGCACAGAGCAATGACGGTAAGTTAAGAAATTAAATCAATGTAATATCCTCTCACTTGGTATGTTCTCTGATCTCAAACAAATTTATAGATATAATGTAACACTTTTGTTAATTTCCTTTTCTTTTAGACGAGAAAGTGATGTCAGACGATGAGTTCACCTGTGATCTCTTCCGTTTCCTGCAGCTGCTTTGTGAGGGTCACAATAACGGTGAGAACGAATTGATCTTCAAATCGTGGTCAAATTAGAGTCAGGGCTTTCATTAAAGCTGTCAAGTGTTACCACGTTTCAAAATGATCTGTTATTTTTCTGCAGATTTCCAGAACTACTTGCGGACACAGACAGGCAGCACGACAACCATCAACATCATCATCTGTACTGTAGATTACCTCCTCCGACTCCAGGTGCACTTTTCATTTAGCCTAAAGAGTGTGCTGTTAAGAAAAAGAAAAATTTAAACTGTTCTGTCCCAAAAGCACATGTGTAACAGGGTATGCTATTAAATGTGAAGCGTTGTAGTCAAACGTACACACCCAACTTTGCCTTATATCATGAATATTTAAGTTCTTATATAGTTTCCAAAGGCTTTTTTAATTAGTAGCTCAGATAATCAAGAAAGTCAGATGATCGGGACCTTGTAAGTACTTTGTAAATAGTTCATTAAATATATTTAGAAGGAATAGACTTAAAAATAAGTTTTTTTAAAAGTTGTTTTACGATCCATGAATGCTCTGCTTATAGTTTGTTTTTCCAATCAAGGAGTCTATCAGTGATTTCTACTGGTATTACTCTGGGAAGGACGTCATCGATGAGCCAGGCAAAAAGAATTTCTCCAAAGCCATGACTGTGGCAAAACAGATTTTCAACAGCCTCACTGAATACATTCAGGTATATGGATTTGAACAGATCAGGCTTGTACACTAGCTGTTGGTTTATTTTGTGTGTAACACAGTTTCTCTCTTTAGGGCCCATGCACTGGCAACCAGCAGTCCCTGGCTCACAGCAGGCTGTGGGACGCTATTGTCGGATTCCTTCATGTCTTCGCCCACATGATGATGAAGCTGGCACAGGTACGCACATATCATTCAGTTATTCTTACTTTTTACCGTAAGCATTTAAAATACAAGAAACACAACATCAGTGTTACCTTCTGTAGCTTTATGTGTGAACATAGTTCTCTGACCTGAACTGCTCATGTGTGATCAATATGGACAGAAATAAATCTGTTATACAACTTGAATGTCATCACATATTTTATTTTCAGTGACCTTGACAGAAATCGATGGTAACCTTCAAAGCGTAATGCTGTTTTGAGCCAAGTGTGACCCCCAATTATATATTGATGCCCATTTTGGTCGTCATTTTAGCTCTCTGAAGTTATCACAAGCCTCAGTAGTGAGCATCAGTGTAGTTTTTTATTGTGCTGTGTTGGTGGAAGTTCACTAAATTACCCCATCATTGCCAAGCCTCTCTGTGCACATATAACAGTAAAAACCACACAGCGGCTCCTTACACATGCATGAAAAAATGTTAAATGTTGCTACAAGCCTCACTGTAAACATGCTTGTAAACATTTGTTTAATTGATGGCCAATAAACACTGCATACAACAAGCCTGAATATTACATTAAGAGCAAAGTCACTCATGATTTCCTGATTCTGTAAGTATTCTAGTCTTTTATTTGTACCCCCTTTATGGGCTGGTTTCAAAGTGGTTCTTCACATAAATATTCATTCTGATGTTCCTTCACGAAGCTGTAAATCATAAAATTATAAATGAAACGATAGTACACAAAAAAAGTAAATCATATGAATCTGGCTGGAAACAACTTGATAATGTGAATAACATTAAATATAAATTAAAGGATTTTAAACAGGAAATTTTGACCTGACATGGAAGGAAAGGCACAGGTGTCACTTATAAAAGTAAGTAAGTAACTTATAACTCAAACCAGTGGAGCTGGCAAGACAGAAAATACATACCGGATGTTGTTCGTGCAACCAACATCTGGGAAATAACAAAGGAAGTGCATCACCAGAAACATGCCTCTCACATGAGGCCAACAGCAATCGAGTCATGAAGAGTAATCAAAATGCAGCAACAACTTTTTGTTTGAATTTACAGAATCAGTATGAATCTCCTAAGGCAAAATGCCAGCAATGCTTGTTATAGCACTTTTCCAAAAACACTAAATGTAAACGTCTTTAATATTCATTTAATGTTATACACATTATCAACCCTTTTCAGATGAATTCACACGGTTGTGAATTAAAAGATAAAATACATTATTGAAATGTAAAATGCACTTGAAAGCCATAAACATAGTTTTGCTCCAAAGTGTGGAACCACATTGATTTAAGTCTGCATGGTGCAATTTAATTACTACAAATAAAAGGTCAGAATACTTTGAGGGAAATCAGCTGGCTTTTACACTCTATACAGTGCAGTCATTCTCTGGGGATGGCTGAAGCTAATGGCACACTTTTATTATCAGCAAAATGTTTTGCATGAATAACTCTTTAATCGTACATTCAGAGCCGATCCATACTTCATCCATACGTACCCAGCTTAGCATACTGCTAACTCATATGATGACTAACACAGAATTACCTTCCAGTGCACTGTCCTTATTTATTCTCACAAGTATCAGCTGTTCTGTCCTGAAGTTGTTATATTTGAAAAAGTACAATAAACCAGTGAACAGGCGATATTTTTAAAATGTTTTATTCCAAATTATAGTGCAGTGTGTGAGTTGTGATGTAGTTTTATTTATTGTGAGGATATACACAAGCCCAAAAATGTTTTACTGTCAAATGAAAGAATATTTTTTTTTGTCATACACAAGAATATTTGAAAATGTAATGTTTTAAATTGTTTAACAACTGAATAATTTATGTATTATTCAAACTGTCTTCCACATGGTCAATGCAGGGTAAAGTATGTATCCATTTTATTTGTATATTGATGTGATATTGTGTTTACTAGTTTGTAATTTATTCAGTGTTGGTTTCCCTGCTCAGGCTGTTTTGTGGCTACCTGCTTTTAAGTATTAATGAAGAAAATTTTATTTAAAATGTCATAATTAGTGGTTTTTGTCTTATGAAAGATCTAAAATGCCCAAAGTAAAACCAAGAATTTTTTTTTTCAATAAAAAAAAGTAATTCATTTTTAAAAGATCAAAAATGAAATTAATTTCAATTAATATGTTTTTTTTGTTTTTTTTTTTTTTTTTTTTTTTTTATCTTATTAAGACCCTTAATGCATTTAATTACAATAACAATCAAAATGTGTATTGTATTTAACTCTTATCTTTAAACTTTGAACATTCTATGATTGGTTTGTTTTACATTATTAGCATTTTAAATCTTTCCCAGAAAATGGAAATAAGTGCGGTCTAATATTATCCAAACAAAACCATGTACAAGATAGGCGGAATATTTTTAGTTTGTTTGTTCAAAAACACTCCTTGATTTGTGATCTTTTCTCAGCTTTCTTTTGGAATAGCAACATTTCATTTTGTTTGAAAAGTCACTACGAGGATTGGATTTGCAACAGAAACATAGTGGTTTGATTTTCCTTTTGCATCAAGTAAAAATTAATGCAAGTATGAGAAAATCCAAAGAAAACACTCTTAAACTGATCCTAAAAGAATACTTGGATGAGGGTATGATCACAGGTTGAAAAGTGGATTATTATTAGTTCAGTGTGTCCTCTTTTAGCAGCTGAGAATAATTTTGCAGCTTGAAGCATGCCTGCTTGATTAAACTGCATCACATCAGGCCACAGGAACAACATGCTGAATATGGACTTCCAGACACAACAAAAATCTCCTTAGAATAAAGTATTCTGCTTGTTGAACAGACTCTGCTATTAGGTACGGAATCTAAAATCAACAATATTTTCATAATAATGTTATTGAATCAATAAATTCATAACAGAGAAGCAGGTGACTACAAAATGTCCTGATAGAGGGACTGACTTTTAACCTCCACTGTTGGAGTATACACTTTAATATGCGATTATTTGGTGTTGGAATATACATTTTAATGTGACATCCACTTTGTGTGCACAACTTTAACAGGGGTTACAACTTTGTTGCAGATTTCATTCACTAATAATTAACCTGGAGGAAAATGCTTTTTAATGGTGTTGTGTTGCTTGGTGGCTTCTGGTGGTTTTGGTATAACAGTCTTTAAAGCAAGTACAAGGAGTCTTTTACTGGTTTAAAAACATTCTTAGTTTAATGCTGATAGCGCTATATGTGTTGCATAAGCAAATGAGACGATCAGAAACAAGATTGACTATTTCTACATCGTTAATGTCTGTTCCCAGGTCAGATTTACCGTTAAATCAGACTATTTTATGGTACATGAACCTAGTTGAGTCAATGTTAACATCTTCCCGGTCAATATTTGGCAGTGAGTAACATGTAAGCCAGTTAATTGGAAATTAAAAGTTATTGGGAAGCTAGAAACGAAGAAAATCACTTTCAAAATGAATGCATGTGCTGGTTAGATCAAGATCTTTTCAACACAGGGCAGTGGTGCTCTTGTCACAAGGGTCACCAAAATCAACACAACATGAAAGTTCCTTGTATTTGCTTTTAAGTATTTACATAACATTATTATATATTTTTGTATATTTTATCTACTGCATTTATATGTCAGTGAAGTTAACTGAGATGTTTGAACATTTACTTCATGAAATTCTGTTATGATTGGCATTCCACGGCATATTTAGGATGAGGCTATCCAAACACAAACCATATGAAGGGAATGTGTTCGGGCTATTGGCATCACAACATGTTCTGGTCTTTATTTCTGCTGACTTTATCTCTTGTTTCTCTGAATTGAGGAATAATTAACTGAATTCTGAATTAGCAGCTCTAGTGTTTTATTTATAATGAAATCCTCTAGTCTTTATTGATGGGTTGGTATTTATCACGATGTTTTGTCACAAAAGCTTCAGCCAGTATATCTCACACTCACGATCATGATTATTTAATGATGTTCATATAAGAATAGCGTGACATTTATTGTGTATTATGTATTATATTTCATAGACATAGTTGTAGAAATAGTTATGATAGCTGGAGACTGTTCAGTATCTGACATTTTCCTAATCCTTTTTTTTTTTTTTTTACACGTTCTCGCAGCATGAGGGTTTTGTTACCTAACTTTTTTTTTTTTTACAGCACCCTCTTTGTTGTGAATGTGAGTGTCTGCAACACACAGTACCTTGAATGTACAACCTGTATTATAACAACTATGTGGGTTACTATATGTTGAAATAATTTTGTGTGGTAACTGTTTACACTTTTGTCTTGTCTTCTCCACTTCACCAGTGACTATTGCATCTCTATAATTCTGTGTAAACCCCCCTTTATATGTTGAAACAATACAGATCTTTTGTCATTACTGTAAGATTTTTTGCATCTTTCTATCTCAGGACTCCAGCCAGATTGGTCTGCTGAAGGAACTTCTTGACCTGCAGAAAGACATGGTTGTTATGTTGCTCTCACTATTAGAGGGTAAAACAGTGTTTTGTTCCCGTTTTCATCTCTTCCCGTTTTTATGCTTCTCTAAATCTCGTTTTGACTTCTACTCTGTATTATTCAGGGAACGTGGTAAACGGTACAATTGCCCGGCAGATGGTAGACATGTTGGTGGAGTCCTCCAGCAACGTGGAGATGATCCTCAAGTTCTTTGACATGTTCCTCAAACTAAAAGACATCGTGGCTTCAGATGCTTTCCGCGATTATGTCACAGACCCCCGAGGCCTTATCTCCAAGAAGGACTTCCAGAAGGCCATGGACAGTCAGAAACAGTACTCCCCTTCTGAGATCCAGTTTTTGCTGTCCTGCTCAGAAGCAGATGAGAACGACATGATACACTATGAGGAGTTCGCCAATCGCTTCCAGGAACCCGCCAAAGACATCGGATTCAACATCGCCGTGCTCCTCACCAACCTGTCTGAGCACGTGCCCCATGACACCAGGCTGCAGAACTTCCTGGAACAAGCAGAGAGTGTGCTGAACTACTTCCGCCCGTTCTTGGGCCGTATTGAAATCATGGGCGCCAGCAGAAAGATTGAGCGCATCTACTTTGAAATCAGTGAAGTAAACCGCAGACAGTGGGAGATGCCCCAAGTCAGAGAGTCCAAACGGCAGTTTATCTTTGATGTGGTCAACGAGGGCGGCGAATCAGAGAAGATGGAGATGTTTGTCAACTTCTGCGAGGACACGATCTTTGAGATGAATATCGCCTCGCAAATTTCTGAGCAGGAGGAAGAGGGAAAGGGGGAAGAAGATGATGAAGGTGATGAAGGTGGAGGTGAGGGAGGACAGGGTGGGGGAGCAAACGGAGGAGGCGACGAGGACAGTAACGGAGAGGAAGCGCCACCAGAATCAAGCTCTGCCTTTGCAGATTTCATAAACAGCATGCTCAGCTTCTTCAGCATTTTCACCTTCCGTAACCTGCGCAGACAGTATCGCAGAGTGAGAAAAATGACCTTCAAGGAGATTATTGTTGCTCTGTCTACCTTCTTCTGGACCATCCTAATGAGCATACTACACTTTATTTACAATGTGTGCAAAGGCTTCTTTATGATCATCTGGCAAACACTGTTCGGAGGTGGCTTAGTGGAGGGGGCTAAAAATATCACTGTGACTGAGATTCTAGCAAGCATGCCAGATCCAACACAGGATGATGTGCATGGAGATGGACCAGGGGAGCCAAGGACAGGAGAAGAACAGGACACGGGAGGTGTAACGGACACTGGGGAGACTGGGAGCGGGGAGGAAGAAGAGGAGGACACCCAGGAAAAAGAGGGTGGGAGGATACCAGGTATTGATGCACCAGGAGGACTTGGAGACATGGGTGTCGAGTCACCTGTTGAACCTCCAACTCCTGAAGGAACTCCCATAACAAAGAGAAAAATGGTGAGTCTTATAAAAAAAAATATATATATATTAACTTATTCACTGGTAGCCTTTTACTACCAACATGAGACAAGCTTCATTCACACACTTAATATAAAATTATTCAAAGCATTTCAACAGAAACAGGTGGTTTGTGATCCAGATTTACGTTTTCCCTCAAATAAAAAAAAAAGCCTTGCACACTATATTTGTTAAACCAAGATAAACAGGTAAGACTAAAATATTGGTGCTCTTTTTATATTATTTCTGTTTTGTTACAGCCGCCAGAAGAGGCTGATGCGAGCCAGAAACCACCTGAGCCTGTTCCTGTAGAGGAACCTCCTCCAGAACCTGAAAAGGCTGAGTAAGAGTTTTCTTCAACATAAGTTTGCATGTTCTGTTATATAAAACTAGACTTAATATTTTGCAGAGATTTTATTTTAAAAAAAAGTTTACTCAAATATATTTGGGATGTGATGTTCTCGTTCTGACAATTTCTGTACCGTAATTTCTTGTCCTAAATCCCAAAATACTGCACCATCGACATAACTGCCAGTGTACAATGCACAACACACTTGTAGTATTACCGCACAGTGTAGAATCAGGCCTCTGTAGGGGATGAAGACATATAAGCAGATGGATGGTAAATCCTAGGGGTTGCACATCTGCACCAGATTAATTTTAATGACATACAGAAATAAAACAATAACCCCATTGTGTGTCCGGTTGCCAGTGTTGAAAGTGGCGAGAAAGCAGAGAAAGAATCCCAGAGCAAGGAGGAAGCACAGCCAGAGGAGCCGAAGAAATCTGCAACGAAAAAAGAAAAGAAGCCCAAAAAGGAAGGAGGTTTCCAAATCTGGACTGAGCTGGAAACACAAAGGAATAAATTCATGGTGAATCATTTGCCAATATATGTTTCAGAATTGAATTGTTGGCATAATATCAATGACTCTCTGCCATTACGCACTCAATAATCAGGTGGAAATTCTTTGTTTTTTTAGAACTACCTCTCTAGAAACTTCTACAACCTGCGTTTTTTGGCTCTGTTCCTCGCATTTGCCCTGAACTTTATCCTGCTGTTCTACAAGGTATAAAATTAATATCACATTTGAATAATTTTGTTTGAGTCATATAAACACACTGATATATTTGTTACTGCTCTGTGCTTGTTTGAAATAAGACCAAGCTGTCTTGTATCTACGTTATTCTGTTTTGTGTAGGTGTCTGACACCCCGCCCGACAGTGACGACATGGAGGGATCTGGACTGTCTGAGGGAAGCGGGCTGTTTGAAGGCTCTGGGTTCTTTGAAGCCTCAGGGGAAGAGGCTGAGGGGTCTGGGATGGGTGAAGGAGATGAGGACGAGGAAGACGTCCCCGTGTATTTCTATTTAGAGGAGAGCACTGGATACATGCAACCCACCATGTCTTTCCTTGCTATTCTGCACACAGTTATCTCATTCATCTGTATCATTGGCTACAACTGTCTCAAGGTGCGATGTGCAAACAGTAAAAAACTCTCGAATTAGTGTTTAAAAACCCTTTACAAAATCCAAACCTTGTGTTTATCTAGAAGCTGATGTACCTCCATATATCTCAGTTTATGTTCAATTTGCTAATGTTTTTGTCAGATTCCCCTGGTGATCTTTAAAAGGGAGAAGGAGCTTGCAAGGAAGCTGGAGTTTGACGGCCTCTACATTACCGAACAGCCCGAGGATGATGATATTAAGGGCCAGTGGGACCGCCTGGTTCTGAACACGCCGTAAGTGGATGAAGAAATAATCTCTCTCCTATCAGATGCTCTGTGCAGTCAGCAGCTCTTATCCAATCCACTTTTTATCAGATTCAGCAAATATCTTTCCACAATCCACCGCTGTCTGCTCTGTGCGCTCCATAAAAGAAATCCAGTGATCTTACATGTTCTTCTCTCTGCAGTTTGGAAACAAATAAAGCTGTTTGGACTGAGCTATTAGACTGATTTGTTTGTGTTCAGGACAGGGGAAAGGCCATGATTATTCTTTAAAGAAAAAGAAATAGATGACAGAGAGACAGGTAAAATTGATTCTCAAGGATAAGTGATTGGAGGGGTGTATTTCTTTAGTTGTTGACTTCAAATATCAACAGTCTTTCTCCAGAGTTGCTAACTGAACCTCTAATAGGGTCGAGATGTAACAGGCACACTTTTTCTTCCTGATTGTAATTGACAAACGCTGTCCCCTTTCTCCAGCTCCTTCCCAAACAACTATTGGGATAAATTTGTCAAACGAAAGGTGAGTTTGGTTCATTTTTGGTGTTTTTATAAAAAGCTCTGTAGAGCCTATCAGTGTTTAATGTAGCGTCTGCATCCAGGTTCTGGATAAGTACGGAGACATTTACGGCAGAGAAAGAATCGCTGAGCTCCTGGGCGTCGACTTAGCCTCCCTGGATGTGAGTCAGCAACATGAGAAGAAACAGGAGGAACCAGACAGCTCTGTGTTTACATGGTAACCTACATATTTAACCATATGGATATTGTACTTTAAAACTAGTATTTCAAAATGGATTTCAACCAGCAGTGTGTCTTTTTAGGATAACTTCCATTGACATCAAGTACCAGATCTGGAAATTTGGCGTTGTGTTCACGGATGGGGTAAGAAAACCCATATTAATATCAGTATAGCACAAACATGGTTACAAAATATTGAGAACTAATAAAAAACAAACAGCTGAATAAAAACAAAGTGACCATTAAATCTGTTGTCTTTGTGTCTACATTAACATCAAGTAAAGCAACTACAAATTCAGCTCTGATATAACATTGATTATCTCTTCTCAGACCTTCCTCTACCTCTGCTGGTACACAATAATGTCGCTGCTTGGTCATTATAACAACTTCTTCTTCGCCTGCCACTTATTG
This sequence comes from Hypoplectrus providencianus, assembly GCA_028566105.1. NCBI lineage: Eukaryota > Metazoa > Chordata > Actinopteri > Perciformes > Serranidae > Hypoplectrus > Hypoplectrus providencianus. The sequence goes on from JAOWBC010000182.1 coordinate 16,166,788, forward strand.
GACATCGCCATGGGCGTCAAAACTCTGCGCACAATCCTGTCCTCAGTCACACACAACGGCAAACAGGCAAGTGCAGAAGCAAACACGCCGTAGTATATATCTAATCTTACTGTTGGACTGTACTGACTCCTCCTTGTCTCTGCTAGCTCATGATGACGGTGGGCCTGCTGGCCGTGGTGGTGTACCTCTACACCGTCGTTGCTTTCAATTTCTTCCGCAAGTTTTACAACAAGAGCGAGGATGAAGACGAGCCAGATATGAAATGTGATGACATGATGACTGTGAGTTACTGTTGGTGAAGGTGTTGCACATTTTGTCTCTGCAGAACTTCCCATATGAAGTGTAATTTGTTTACTTCCCCTCACAGTGTTACCTGTTCCACATGTACGTGGGTGTGCGCGCTGGCGGAGGCATCGGAGACGAGATAGAAGACCCCGCTGGAGATGAATATGAGCTTTACCGAGTGGTCTTTGATATCACGTTCTTCTTCTTTGTCATTGTCATTCTGCTGGCCATTATTCAAGGTAAGAGCAATTACCGGTACTTAAATAACAATTATTTAGTGCAAACAAACTGAGTAGACTGACATGTCATTAAAAAAGGGAACAATTGGCCTCATTCAGTAATATCTTTTTAAGGTTTTTCTTTCATTAGTCATTCAATTTCTCTCTAAACAAGTCAAATTCATAAAGTCAATTTTGGTTTGCTTTGTGAAATATGCATGTATTATAGATAATGAAAATATTATTTTAATTTAACTACTATAATGTGAAATAACTGTACAAAAAAAAGGCAAAAAGGCAGAAAACAAAAGGAATTATTAAGGTAGGATTGGCAGTTTTTATAATGTTTCTGTGCAAATACTTCAGGTCTGATCATTGATGCCTTTGGAGAACTGA
>JAOWBC010000182.1:16167786-16191073 GCA_028566105.1 Hypoplectrus providencianus
AAGGTAGGATTGGCAGTTTTTATAATGTTTCTGTGCAAATACTTCAGGTCTGATCATTGATGCCTTTGGAGAACTGAGAGACCAACAAGAGCAGGTCAAAGAGGACATGGAGGTATGTTGCTTTAATCTGTTACCTGTTTCTAGTGTTTGTCAGTGCAACTTTGATCCTCACGACTGATTCTTCTGCAGACAAAATGCTTCATATGTGGCATCGGTAGCGACTACTTTGATACGACACCGCATGGCTTTGAAACACACACTTTGGATGAACACAACCTGGCCAACTACATGTAAGTGTGTCTCCTCTGTGTCAGTGTGTGGATGAACTGCTTGTGTTTGTGTGTGAAAATATTGACATGTGGATCCTTTTCAGGTTCTTCTTAATGTACCTCATCAACAAAGATGATACGGAGCACACTGGACAGGTCTGTCTGAATTGTTTTTATTACAGTTTTTAATGCTCTTTTTTTCTTTATATTGAGATATGTAATGGTCCATACAACCCAAATACTCAAAATAACAAGGTTTACTAGTGTCATTTATCAAGGCCATATGTGAAACAAAAAGTCACAAAATCAAGTAAGAACCAGCAATGAAAACAAAAATACAGTTATAGTAGGGCTTTAATGTTACTCATATGATTTAACAAGATGATAAATAAACATAAGAAATCACACAGATTTAACAATAAACAAATAATGGTTCCATGAGCGTAATGTACCCAATCATACATTCTAACCTTAACCCTCAAAAAATATCCTTTCACTGCTCATAGTCATAGTTTCTGTTCTCATGCTGTCCCCTACTTTGACTTCCTTTTCTCACATCTTCTGTTTTAGGAGTCGTACGTGTGGAAGATGTACCAGGAGCGCTGCTGGGACTTCTTCCCTGCTGGAGACTGTTTCAGAAAGCAATATGAGGATCAACTGTCATAGCCAACAAGTACTTTACACATAAAAATAAAATGTTATTATAGAAGCACTACTAGTGTTCACCATTCCTGACAAAAATAAAAACATTTGAATTGTAATACTTTTACTCCAAACTTTGATAAGTATGAGAGATATTTTCCATACCAAAACTTAATCTTTAACAAATGAAAGAAATGGCTGAGTCCTTGAATCCATTTTTTATATGAAAACGTTAGTCACACCGAGTTTTTTTTTAAGCTTAACTACTATTTAATCGTATATGAAATTGCATGAAAATGTGGATCTGTTTAGACAATTAGCCCTCTGTTCATGTGAAAATATGATGAAGTGCCTGAGCAATAACGCAAACTGCATCCACACTGCTGCTACGTTACAGAATGTCGTTGCTAGAAAATGTGACTTTGACACACGTTGCCTTTCTGTCTTTCTATGTAATCAATAGTTTTATTCATTATTCTATATTTCCTTTGTGATTATTGTCACTTTCATTTTATCATATTTATATTTATTTCTGCTTAGTTTTCTTCAGATACTGTAGCTTATGTTTGAGTTTAAATTATTTTATTTATTGTTTTCCAAGACAAACTTTCAAGTCTGCGATGATGAATAAATTCTGTAAAACAATAAATTTCACTGTAGTGTGACCTTGATTTGATCCTGTATTCATTAAATGCATACATTGCATGTAATCTATGCATTTACAGTACGGAGTCATTTATAGTTCAGAAGGTGATTATCTGGTAGTCTGACCAGATAACAGCCACCTAAATGTGAAGGATCACAGATGCTAAGATGACACAGAATGACCCAACATGACCTACTGATCTTTTACTGACCGCTCTGCAACTGACGAAAGATAAATTCTAGCAGTGGTGGAGAAGTAATCAGATCTAGTAAAAAGTACCTCAAAAATGTACTTAAGTAGAGTAATTGAATAAATGTACATAGTCACATTTGACTGCTGAAAGAAAAAGTGCATTTTGGGCTCATAGTGACGTTCTTGCCACTGTTATCTTATCCTTTAGTAAACCAAGTTGATGCCCTAATGAAACTGATTTCAAATTAACGTTTATTTCCATCCATGTAAATGATACTAAGTCATTTTACTCAGTGGCTGCACACATTGCAGCTGTTTTTGTGTAATAACTCCTAAAAAAAACCATTTTCCCTGTGGAACATCCCATCTGAACAGGGATTAAAGGCTGAGCATTAAAACTCACATTGACTCTCATGTGCTTTTCACCCATCCTGCACTCCGACATTTCCCTCTGAGCCTCGGACATGTCGACCGCCAACATGAACGTCTCGGGGATCCATCAAGGGGTGCTCAGGATGTATGGTGAGTTCATCCTCCTTTTTACTGAACAATCATCATTACAGCAAAACAATACTGCTTTATGTAAATGCTCATATTTTTGCAATTATTGCACATTTAATGATAGACTTCAAGACTCATGTTGTTTCTCTATCCAGCTTTTAATGTTGATATTTTTTGTATTCTGTCCTGTTATATTCAGAATATGTAGAATTTTGATTGGATTCTGTATTATGGAGGTGAGTTTGTGCCAAAATGATACTTTACAAATTAATCGTGTTTGAGTCAGCAAATCCCTTTAAGATGAGGTGGGACATTTAGGCAAGCACAGCACCTTTTAGCAACAAAGTGCTTCAAACAAGACGTTAAAAACATTAGCAAAAAGGACAGAAAACACATTAATATATGAGATATTTAGGATGATTAAAACAAACCCTTTAAAAAACACATTTTTTAAATGTTTTTTTCTATTTTCTATTTTATAGAAACAGCAAAAACAAGCTTAAAACTTAAAAAAAAAATTAAGAAAGCATATTTTGAAATGATTCTGTGTCAAACCTCGAAAGAAAATCAAAATATATTTTGGAATATTATTTGTATTTGTGTAAGAAGCATTTTATGTCTGTCAAGGTCGAGCCTATTTTAACTACATCATATAAGGTTGACTTATATACATGTGTAATAATTGGCAAAAACCATCAAAATATTTTTTGGTAAACTTGACCTGAAAGGTAGCTAAAGCTTTTTGCCAAAATGTTACTGAGTTATCTTATTTTATTTTAATAGGAACTGCTAAAACAGGAGCTACAACTGAATAAATAATAAAAGAAGACAATCTAAATTATTTCTAACCATAATTTGAAAAATATGAATTATTTCCAAAAATAAATTTGGACGTAAAATATTAAAAATGCACTAAAAGGATTCATGGACCAGGCTGCTGCAGCTTTGGCTCTTCATCCTGTAATTCTGTGTGTCCATGTGTTGTTGCTGTATGCACTCAGAACGAGTAGATCCAGATGTTTGCGTGTGATCGCGGTCAACATCGGCTGATTGGTGGAACCTTACATGCACAGCCCCTCGACCCACCAACCACCTGCCGGCCTGTAATCTGTGGGGATGATGACAGAGTGTTCACGCTTTAATCCAGCTGTGTCCTGCTCCCGCTGCGTCATGATCACTGAGACCGCACTTAATACTGTCAACAACATTTGGCTGTTTTATGGTCAAGTTTTTTTTCCAATTTTTGTGAGTCTATTTTCCTGTTGTTTTCCCACCCTTCCTCTCTTCCAGGTGGGTTTATTTTCAAACAATGGAAGAAGAGGTTTCTGCTGCTGACAGCTGAGGGCAGCCTCCTCGTGTGCCACGATGCCTCGTCTCCTCCTGACCAGCTGGTGCTGCTGCCCAACAACTGTGAGGCGATTGTGGAAGGTGTGAAAAAAGGATTACAGAAAAAAAATATTACATAGGTTTTAATCAAAAGGTGTGGGCGAGGCTCAGATAATTCCCTGGAAGAGGAAAAGATTCAACTAAGCAGAAGGTTATTTGATGAGTTAAAGTATGACATCTCACTGAGCCGGGCCAAGATTTAACTCACAGAGATCTGTTAAAACATGTGGACTATTTTTCTTCAACACAAAGCTTAAAGGGCAAACAGATCAGGATACACGCACAGATTATAGTTCAACACAGAGCTAGAAAACCCCGCTTCATAAAACATAAATAAAAAGAAATAATGCATCAAATTCAAAATTCAGATTCAAATTAGAGTCTGAACAACAAAGAAATATCTCCAGACATCTGGAAAAAAAAAAAAAAAACTAGCCTAGCGAACAGAAACTCTGAACTAGACCTGAACATGACCAAATGTTGAGTTTAAAGCGCCAAGCTGGAGACTTTCACAAGCTTTGATGCACATTTAAGTTGATTGAATTGTAAAAACAATATTTAATTGCTGTATACAAGGTACACATTTATAAAATAGAACAGGACTTGCTGAGGGCCTACAGCAATGTGCTTCCTTGATCTGCAGGACGGCTTCCTCTGCTTTAAATCAAGATATAAAAGTAGCCTGTTTTAAGTAACCTAAATGACTTTTCTTCTCCAAAAGGCAAAGAGATCCTGGACCTGCCTAAACTTCCCTCTGGTGGATGCAGGGATTGCTGCTTTGCTCTGATTCTCCCCCAGAATAAATTCCTGCTGCTGCTCACTGAAACTCCAGCAGACTGCAGGTTTGCCTTCTCCACTAATTACCATGTTAAAGTGAAATTACATACAGAAATTACATTGCCATTTATTTATGATTTAAGCAGCAAGAGAACAAGAGAAGAGTCTAAGAAGAGAGGCCAAGCCAAAAAAGTAGACAGGCACACAACTGCCCTAAAACCACAACCCTTTACTCTTTTTTCTGTTTGGCATAAACATGATATATAATTTTCTGGCCGGGCAGAGGGCAGCCTGATTGTTGGAGGCTAGATATTGACCTTTAGTGCGTAAGCTTAGGACAGCTGGTTGGTCGGGGTTAGGACCAGAACCTGAAGTTAAATGTTTGCATTGTGTGGGTGGGTCTTTGTATTTTGTTATGATGCATTAAGGTTATTGGTTGTAGCTGTATATAATTTGGTATCCCACCTACATTTCAGCAAAAAAAGCTAAATCCTCTGTTCATATTTGTACAGAATAAAAGCATAGTTCACTGATTTGTATTTGAACTGATATAGATGGATCTTTTTCCATGGAGTAATAACAGAATATGTTTCATCACTTTTTAGTCAATGGGTGAATACACTGAAAAAAGTCAAGAAGGTGAGTAGATAATACTTATTATTAATTTATTGTTCTGGAAGCATTTCTTGAAACTTATACCGCATTGTATGAAACAAGCAGCTGTGACCTTTAGCCTTATGAGGCTGGCATAATCATTGATATTTTGTCCCTTCTCAAATCAATCAATTTCAATCAGTTACTGGTGTAGTAAGTAAGTTTTTCCATGTCACCCCTGTTCTTTAAACCTCCTGCAGAGTCTCTCATCACCTCTCAGTCCTTGTAAGCGACATCAGGTGCTCCCACCACGAATTAATCTCCAGGATCTGGTGCCTGAGCAAATCCTGGACAAAGACCCCCCAACTCCACCCGTCAGCGACACAGAGGCCCCCTCCCCCGGGCCCATGACTTGTGCTTCCCCGAGGGAGAAAGGTGAGTTGAGGTTTCACGGTGTGTGCATGTTGGAAGCGACTGGGAGCAACCGATGTGACCAGTTTAATCAAACTGTTTCAAATCACTCCATCCACACAGGCAGGAATTCTCCCCGCACAAAGTATTACAAAGGAGGCGCTCATTCAGCATCCTGTCTGCGCCACGGCAATATCAGTAATGCCCAGGCAGTGAGGGCGGTTTATCTGCTGATGGGAGGAGCTGCTGCCTCCTCTGCAATGGGCTACCTTGGCGCATGCTCGCTCCCTAATCTGGACGCCAAAGCTCCCGACCTGCCTCTCAACACTGATTTCTCTGGCGTGGGACCAGCAGGAGTGTACCACACCGGCAACCCCGCGCTCGACTCCCCTCACTTCAACAGCTTCGACTTTGAAGTGGCGGACTCTGATTTTGATGCGTTTGATTGTGGTGGATTTACTTTCTGATGGAGGCTCTGGATGTGCAGAGCTTTGATGATCCTAAAAACACGTTTCATGTTACATTATGATTTGTCGAAAATACTTCCAAATCATGATGATTTTTAGGAAAAAAAGGTTCCGTCAATACTTTAAAGCTGCAATAACAGATTTTTTGGCCATACGGTCAGCAGAGACCTTGTTACCTTGGTACATCTGGACACTGACCCAGAAAGAGTTTAAAGAGAACAAAAGCTACAATTAGTTTTTATGAATGGAAAACAGACGGTGAAAGAGTCAAAGTTTGCAGATGAAACACGGATTAATGCCCAAAACAGGTTCACAGCTATAGAGTGCCATATAGTTGCAACTTGTTAGTTTAACATGTATTTTGCTCTGTTTTAATAAATTAAAATCATGCTATATTGAAAAAGACTTGAAACAACAATTGAGACCATGAACTTTTTGGCAAAATGTTTGCTGAGGTCATTTTCGGGAAGACTTCTGTAAAATATGACTTCTTTTTGAAGCCAGTGTTGTCGTGTGTTGCACTAAGTTAACTAGCTGAGCAGGTGGTCTACAGGTGGATTTGATAGGGGTTTTTTGTTTGTTTGTTTTTCTTGGTAAAACTCGCTTTTTTCTGCAGTGAAGTGTTATTCTGTACAATGCTGCTTTGGCAAATCAGAAACATGCAAGTGCAGATTTCTTTGTGACATGAACAGAGTACTTTTACCTTGTGATTCTTGTAACGAAAGAAAAAGTAGTTTTTCGCCTTTCCACAGTTGTGAAATCCTGTCCATGAATATTTCAGACTGTTGTGCAGTGTTTTAGTGTCTTATAAGCCTTTGAACACAAAAAAACAACAACATAGGACTCTGTTTACTTATTGGCTGTGGGTATTTTGGGCCAAACTTTGCACAAAAGTTCAACTATCCCAAAGCAGCTTTCGTTTGAGTTGGACGGCAGCTCAGCACAGGCTGCACTTTGACATTGTTTGGTGTGTTTTCCACGTATGTGTTTGTCAAAATGCCCTGTATTTCCTGGATGGTATTTCATGATGGTTTGTTTATCTATGACCAATAGTGTATGCACCTTTCAATGCAGCGTTGTTTGAACATAGGACTGTTTTCATTGCATTGATTTATATTTATGTATGTGACCAGAGTAAAAAAATAAAAAATAAAAAAAATTAGTTTTTAATGATTTGTTGTGTACTGAAACACCCACAGAGGGAAAAGGACACTGTTTTAATTATTGCAAAATTGTGTTTTGCACTCTCAGTGATTATATTATTAACTCTCTAAATGATTGTAAATGTGAAAGAAATCATGAATAATGAATAATCCATGTTATCTATTCCATGAATACTATTACTTTGTGAATTCTGAGATTTGCAACACAACACTTTGTACTGACCGTGGACAAATTAAGCTCTTTTGAACCTCAGCATCATTCACTTTTGTGCATACACTGTTTCTGTGAAATACCCAGTTGTAACTGTGCTTTACATCTATGTTAGGTTAAAGCAGATCAATGTTGTGTCTATCTGAGGTAATTTTACTAATATGAATAAAGATGATGTGGAAATAAGTGAATTATACTTGCCTTTTTTTTATTTTCATATATTCATGCACACATAAACATATAAAGTTATACAGGCATACACATCATCTCAGTAAGTAACACTGAATCTTGCATTATAGTCTATTAATACAGATGCACATTGAGTGACATCTATAATATAAATTTGCCTGGTGTCTGCTGTTAGTTTCTAGTCTTATTTACTTTAGTTTTTTTTTTTGTTTTTGTTTTTTTTAAATATCAATCTTGTGTTACAGCATCAATTCCTTGGAAGAAGTCTAATTGAAGAACAGCCCCACCTTCCTCCCTCGAGGCTGAGGTGTGTTCTTGTTTCCATGTGACAAGCTCAGACAGTGAAAAACAACTCAGCAGCAATAAGCCTCATCAGTTCAAATGTTCAAAATCAAACCATATCAACATTATATGGCCTGATGTGACTGCAAAAGGTCTCTAAACCAGTGTGTACAGTCCTTTATGCACATTTCTTTTTGTTCTGTCAGAGCTCGCTAGAATATCTCGGATCAAGATTTTTTAACATGACATTCCTAAATAGCTGGCTTATTAAAACATTTAGTATTACAGAAATTATTTTGTGGTCATTACTCTAAACCTTTGACAGTGTGGGTAACGCAGTCGGTCTGATCGCGAGAGCTTGGCAAACATTAACGCTTTTTCTAGCAAGAAACAATGTTAATATACCTCTTAATTTATCAGTCAGTATGCTGTGCTCTTAAGAAAAGCATAGGACGAGACGGCTTGTGAAACATGGTACTTTGGAGTTTATGATGTGAAGAAATTGTTCATAATTTATCTTGGAGGGGCGTGGCAGTGGAAGAACCGGATATACTGGGGCCGTCTCGCTTCGCAACCGTCGCTAAGGAAGAGGATTATTCTCTCGGGTCAGGTTTTACTCTTTGCTCTGTCACCGCATCGCCGCAGCAACGGTAGCCACGCCTCGCTCGGTTTGGTGTAGTGGGCAGTTGTAGCAGCAGTGGTAGCAGGGCCCACCCTCTGTCTCTGCAGATAAATACTCGCAGCCTGCCTATTCCCAGGCATGGATGACGGTTGCACTCAGACATGGCACTGCGACATTATACTCTCGACTTCAAGCTCTCTACGGCAGGTAAAATAATAGCAACGAATAACAGACAGTGCATTCAGGTTACAGCCAACTGCATGCTAGCTAGCTGGCTAGCATGCCGCTAGTCTGTCACTGCCCTTCAAAACAGTAACGCTATATCGATTTGAAGAAACATGGCTGGTGATGTCAAATATACACATATATTTAGGCAAGTTATGGTATAAAGCTTTAAGTTATTGTAGGTAGAATATATACATTCAATGTCATTTGCATGGTCGTTTGTTAGGCGTTACATTTTTTTTTTAAGTTGGCGTCTATTCAGTCTCATTAACAATGTGGATAAAGTATGTTCAACCCAGTGGTGTCGCACAGGAAGTGGCGCATTTTTCAGCCATGTTTGTAGTTGTATGTGTCAAGAATTCATATCGAAATGTGTGCTGTTCCGGAGACTTAAGTGTGGCTGAGCTCTCCTTCCATAAAACGACTTTCTTGAAAATGTTTGCATGAATGAATAAGGTTCTGTCTGTAAATGCATTTTGGCCCTTGAATTCTGTTTTGTTTTATTGTGTTTCATAGATATATTATCTGTTGTCTATCATGGTCTATTGCACTGTAGTAATAATAATAATAATAATAATAATAATAATAATAATAATAACAATAATAATAAAGATATTAAAATGCAGTTAGCTCAGAAGGACATCCCAAAATAAACTAAGTAGTACTAGTCTCTAATAATTTATCATATATAATATGACTATATGGTAAATTTAATAATTTGATTTAAGGTTTTGAAAAACAGGGTGCTTATGTCATTTGCATTATAATGCTATGATATTGTCATTATACAAGTGATATAAAATATGCTTGTACTTGGAAATAATGGTGTTCACTGCAACTATTTCTGGGACAATATGTCATCCAACAAAATGTTGCTATTGTGACAAACCTAATTGTAACATTGCTACTATTCTACAGGCGGATATGAATACTTATTTTAACACGGATCCACTCTGTCTTTTCACAGTTGACTCTGCTACGACAATTCCCAATCTACTGTCCATATTTCATGAGCAGGAAATGACAGAGACTGTCCATGAAACAACTGGACCAGGATACCTTGGTACTTTTGTAGGAAAGAATGGCCGGTAAGAGCATGTTTTTTAACAAAAAAAAAGCATTGTGTTTTTGTTTGTCTGTGGTACAGATGCAGGAAGCTGTGCAGAGTATTACATAACATTAGACTTTAACAGTTTCTGTTGAACTAGTTTAAGCAGGCCTAAAGCAAACATCACTTTTAAGATGGAAGAAGGGAGGGGTAGAATTTAATAACATCTTGGTCGTCCTGCGGTTTGGACTGACATGCCCCTTATTTTTTTAATCAAGTCTTGAGATATTTTCAGCCTCAGAATGTTTTGTAAATACAGCTCCAGATGTTACCCAAAGCTGACTATCATAAAAAACAAAACAAAACAAAAAAAACAGCTGTTTTAAGTTTGGTTCGATTACAACGATTTTGATGGTGGCACATTTTCATAATGGAAAAAAAACTATAATTTTCTACAGAATTGTGTTGCACCTTTCTTGCAGTAGGAGATTTATAAACACACTAACTCATTTATTTTGGAAACATCATGCATTCTTGATCTTAAAAAAAGACCATATTTTGTATTACAGACATTTTGTCAGTCAGTAACTCAGTGAAAAATGGTAATAGCTCAAAGCTATAAAAAAAAAAGTATGTGGTGCGCTAAAGCTGTCGTATGAGAAAAAACAAATGAATCATGTAAAACAGAATGTGGCACAAACGAAACCGTCCAGAGTCCCTTTGGTCGCTGGTTTTCCCCTTCTATTTTCCCTGTCACTGTCTAATTAAAAATGATAAATGCTTTAAAAACATTTCAATTATCTTGTTTTTTTTATCATTGGAAGCCAAAACGGTAATTAAAGTAAAATTGGATAGTAATAGTTATCGTATGATCCATCCTTTCCACTGTGAAAAACAAAACTCATTCAACTTCCTTTGCAGAAGAGGAAACATTTTTACAGGCACTTTTCGAGGGTGCAGTGTATTTATTTATGCAAACTTTAATAAAGTAAAACCTGCTCATTTCTCACTCCGCTGCTTTGTGCTCATCTCTTTATCTTCTTTTCTCAGGCTTGCAATTCTGCGTGTGCACTCCCACGGGTTGATCACCGTTGATCTGCAGTGTTATGAAGATGATGACATTGCACAAGTAGACAATGTAAGTGAAAACTAATACATTTCATTTTCTTAACACACAGGAAGTGCCACAGTGCAGGAGGACATATGATGCCAACTCTTTAGTGTGCCAGGGGAAGTAATGACTATTCATCATTTGTCACTCAGATTCTACTGTCCTGATCTCTGTCACTTAAACCTGATGCTTCTGTTTAACAGCCTGTACAGCTGTGCAGTGCACACTTCAAATACAATATTAAAAGTATTGTATGCTTGACAACCGAGTAGCTCTGCTTTGCATTTAGAAAATATGTCATATGTAAATAAGTAGAAAATATCAAACCATCTTTTCAGCTTCTCTTGATTACCTGAATAAACAGTTTTTCAATAAGGCTTCTAAAGAAATTAGTGCATATTAAGCATCAGTCTTCTTGGCTTTTTGCTCACCACACCATTCACCGTTCAATATGGTCTAAGAAACATTACCAATCGGTTAAATGTGTTACAGAGTTATTTCGGTGTTTTTACAACTTAATTAGCTGTAGAGGAAGCAGACTGTGCTGTGAAAAACCTTGGTTTGTTTTGACCGGGAGATGTAAAAGTGAAATGGTGAAAGTATGAACAGGATCAAACAATGCCTTCTTATATAACTCCCCACAGCTTTTAACCTTTAATGAAGCACCAGTGTCGAACATTACTGCCTGCACATGTTGTCTATTTGCCTCGGGTATGCAAACATGCACATCCTTTAGCACTTCTCTAGAAATCCAGCTGTTGCCTTAACCAGTAGACACATGCAGAGCACAGGGAAAGTACATGGCTGCTGTGTTGTTGTGCATTTGTTTGAGACTTGTTTTTCTCCACAGCTTTTAAATGCACTGGAAACAAAGCTAAAGGAGATCTTAAAAGGCAATATTACAAGGGTGAAAAGGTAAGGATGTGGAAGTGCATTTACACGTTGTTGCTGATATTTTTTGCCGTTTCACGTTCCAGTAATATTGATTATTGTTCACAAAGGCTTCCCGCCCTCATACGAGGAGCAGAAGTGGACAGATACTGGCCCACCACTGACGGCAGACTGGTTGAGTATGACATGGACCAGATGGTTTACGAAGAAGACTCTGCATACCAAAACATAAAGATATTGCACTCGCAGCAGTATGGAAATGTCCTAATACTCGACAATGACTTAAGTAAGTGGATGCACACTTAAATACATAGCATGATGACAAAATGCAAGAATAAATATTGTTGTGTCATTCAAGCGTGTGAATGGTTGATTTCATTTACCTTGCAGACCTGGCAGAGAGTGATTTGGCCTACACCCAGGCTATCATGGGGAGTGGAAGAGTGAATTATGCTGGGAAAGAGGTGCTGATATTAGGAGGAGGAGACGGGGGCGTCCTTTGTGAGATGATCAAACAAAAGCCAAAGATGGTCACCATGTTGGATATATCCTTTCTGGTTCTGATCTGCTGAACGTTTTTTATTCCTGTGTTGTAACTGTGTTTTTCTCTGATACGTTTATTTCCACATCTGTACCTGATTGATCGTTCCTTAACACAAAGCGCACATTGACCAGAAGGTGATAGACGCTTGCAAAAAACACATGAGAGGAACTTGTGGCAATGTCCTCGACAACTTGAACGGAGACTGTTACCAAGTGAGTGCACAAACAGCATTTACTCTACTGCAGTACGTTCTGTACCTTCCCACATTGGAGCACCTGAAAAACCGGTATTGCGGTTTTACTCAGTCTGAGAGATGCTTTGTTTTAAAACATTTAGACTAGATGCAACAACTGCATGCTTTTCTTTATGTGCCACACATTGTAATACATTTTTAAAAAATATTTTATTGTTAATTTTTCATTTTTTTTATGTAAATGTTTTATTCTTATTTCCTTTTAGGACAGGTCATATTCCAAAGTTAAAGCCAAGTGTTTAAGCTTTTAAAGTTTTTTTAAAGGTTGTTTTGGAACACTGCTTAGGCTTTAGAGGGTGTCTTTTGAGGTGGATTTAAGGGGATAAGCATGTTTTCCCACTGAAAGTCATCTGAGTGGATTCTCTTTGTCCCTTGCTTCACAGATACTAGTTGAGGACTGTGTCCCCGTGCTGAAGAAGTATGTCCAGGAAGGAAAGATGTTTGATTACATAATCAATGACCTGACAGCAATCCCAATTTCCACTGAGCCGGAAGAAGGTTTCTAAGATGTTTTTTTTTTTATATATATATACATTTATAATATGAATTGTTGCTCAGCCTTATCTGATCCTGTCTAACTGTCTGTTGTAGACTCTACATGGGAGTTCCTACGTCTCATCTTAGATCTGTCAATAAAAGTCCTGCATCCCTCGGGCAAATATTTAACACAGGTGAGTCTTGACCTTTTTGGCAACAGCTGAGTATGTTAAGTGCAGGGATGCTCTGATCTGAATCTTATTTTAGCCCCTGTGGGTGTTGGCTGATATTTCTGGTGTTTACGGTGTAACCAGCAGATATTCAGGCTGTCAGTCAGATTAACACAGGACATGTGAGATTAGGGTCGAGGGACAATATCTACAGACAGATTGTCACAGTTTAGCAAAGGTAACTAAAAGTTCAGTTTGTGTCAGACAATAACCAGGTTCCAAGATTACATTTTTTAGTCTGTGCAATCTTTCTCCACGGACTGTTTAGCAGGAGTTGAAAAAGCCTGTGATCACTAAATACTGTGCGGACAACTAATGCTTCTTCTTTTATGTGGAAACTGTGCTTGTTTTTCTCTTGCAATGAAGATACAAAAATATTCAAAACACACAGAACCCCTACCAATACAAAATAAATAGATGAATGAAATGAACTGAATAGGAATATTATTATTATGGAATAGGGAATATGAATGGGAGAGGAAATGCATTTTTTTTTTATTCTTAACACTTATGTGCTTCAAGTTATGGTTAAAAACATAAAGTATCTGCAGTTTGTGTCTCATGTGAAATGTTCTGCTGCCGTCACCAGGGTAACGCTGAGACCCTGACAGAGGCACTGAGTCTGTACGAGGAGCAGCTGGGGAAGCTCTCGTGTCCCGTGGAGTTCTCCAAAGAGGTGGTGTGTGTGCCCTCCTACTTGGAACAGTATCCTTTTATTACGAACAAAGTGTTTCATCTGTAATGTTTTGAGGGAATTAATATACAACAAGTAACACATTTTTCATTATTATTCATTTATTATTACATTCATTAAAATGTATGATTTTTTTTTACACCTAAAATTCGAGATCATAAAAAAATTATTGTCTTATTACAAAACTGATAGAATTGGGATGCTGTGTCAGTATAAATAGAAAATTCTGAATTTTGAGTGCAATTAAGCTGCAGTTGTTTTTTTGTTTTTGTTTGTTTAGACATACAGAGTGAAATAGGGAGACATGCAAGAAAAGTCTCTAAGCGAGATTCAAACCAGGGTCCGCTGCGTCCACTGTCCCCTTAAGGGACATTGGTAAATTAGTACATTTTGGTGTGTACACTCCTTAATTCTGTGTCAGATGGGTTTTCTACTCCGTGTGGAAGAAGTGAAGACCTGGAGATTTCTCTGCTTGAATCCTCAGCAGCTGGAATGTGAATGCTTGTCCCATTTCTGCTGTAGCCTTAAAGGTGTGTTCACACTGAATGTGAAATTACAATTTGTAAAAGTTTGGATGGATATATTACTATAATATTAGGGCTTACAAAGAAGAACATTGCCCTATGGAAAAGAAAGAACTGCAGTTCCACAGTGGATTGTTAGTGAGCTGACTCACTACTCTATCAAAAAGTGGCTGTTCTCAGTTAGAAACATGGATTGCAAAACACTCCAGCAGTGAAGTAAGCATGAATAATCCAGAATAAATTTAACCTTGCATTCAGTATGAGCACATCTTAAGCGGTACAATGGTGGTTTTATTATCCCCTCTCATCAACCCCATTCTACCCTGACCCTCCTTTTCTTTCTTCCTGTTTTAGTTGTGTGTTACCATTGTTTGCTACAACTTTTCAGTTGTATTTCGTTTGTGTTACTTGATTTGGAATGTCCATTTGCATGTATATTCTAAAAGGAACTGTTAGATATTTAAACAGTGATTTGATACACTGATAACCTGGTGTAGCTCATCTCACAACGGGCGTGTGTTCTCATTGTCCTTAGTGTCCTAAGGTTTGTTTAGGCTCAGCACAGCTGAAATGAGTTGCTTTAAGCTGTTTTTGTTACTGCCTCTCAAATGTGATAAGAATTTTTCAGATTGTATCGACACAATGTGATCATGCCCAGTGAGACTGAAGTTTTTAAGTCCAAATGTGTTTTAAAAGGGAAACAATTCCACCACTTTAATGCCACCTCTGTGCTTGTGCTGTTTTTATGTCATGTTTTATTAGCACCTTTTGGTTTCTCCTGATATATGTTAAGGTTTTTTTTAAAAGACTGTATTAGGTGCATGTAAGGACAGTGAATGTAGCTTGCATATACAGTACACAGCACGTTTACACGTGAACAGCCCTGTGGGACTCGGTTGCATTTATTTATTCAATATAATTTCACCAAATGCTGTTCTGTCCCACATGAGATATTCTCTGTGACCTCTACAATTAAAAGTGTTTTGGGGGGAAAGTCTTGGCTTTTGTTTGTCTCCAGAGGAAAAAGAACTAAATAATCATAAAAACCCCTTTAAGAATATTAACAGTGAGCAGGAATACTTGTAGAAACAGCAATTGATCAAATGTTTGCACAGTTAGTTCGCCAGCCTGTTTCTCTAATAAGTTCTGCACATTTTGAGGTTGTGATCATTTTTATTTTACTTAAAAAAATTTATCAGAATGAAGCAGAAAATGCTTTTCCAAACATTGATGAATTACAACGATGCACTTTTTCTGCAAAGGCAACTCTAATAACTACTGAATATATTATTGGAAATGTAGATGTAAGATTTATTTGCAGCACACCCTGCAGCTGAAAGCTGCATTACTCAGTCACAAACAGTTGATCATGGGTGCAACACACTGGAAAATTACTCATTTTATTGATAGTATCACCACAAAAGGTTGTTCAGTCCCTTGGGCAAGTCTGAATATATAAACCTAAAAGTGTAAAATTCAAGTGCCAGGACATGTAAATGGGCTGTGTATAAATAACTTTCTATTAACATTATATACATAAATTTAAAAAGTGGTTGTTCCTTCAGGATCAGGAAGTTCGGTCTCTGTACTGCCTGTTGATCTCATTCAGCACCACGTCCATGCTGGGGTCTTCATCTGCGGTGATTGCTCTGTCGTCAAACGGGCTCCCTGGAACACAGCACTGCTGCATTATTTCTCTTTTAGCAAAAGCCTTGTTTAATCAATCAATTTTGTCCTGCCACTCAGACCGAACTGAAGCTTATGTTGATTACAAAGTTAACCAGCAATCAGGTGACTGTGACTCACCAATGCCGTTGATCTGCTCTGAATGGTCACTGACGAGGAAAGACGAGGAGCTGGACGAGTTGTTGGACTTGGAGGACTTGGAGGATTCGAGAGATGTCAGTCTGGTCATTGAAGACTTCTTTACGGTCTTCTGTGTCGCAGTGCGGCTCCATTCTGCAAATGTAAAAGGGAGGTGAAACGATCAGTGATGCGTGAAGACAGGAAGGTTTCCAGCCAGACTGGTAGCAGTGCAACATCTCCAACCTGAGTTTTCCGCCAGCCTCATCCGGCCGCAGCACAGGTAGGTCCTCCACTGCTTCCTCACGACTTCCTTCACCGCACAGTAGAACACAAATATGAAGAAACCTGAAGAAGAGAAAAGCATGTATCTTCATTTTCAAACCACAGGGCGCCTGAGGCATGCTTTCTCCTATTTACACTACAAATCTATTCATCTATCTGGTGCACACATGTGATGCCTCCATGAAAAACAGTTGTGTTCAATGACTAAGCTGCCATTGGTGCATTCAGCTACCGACCACAGCAGCTGATTGGTTCGTCTAAAGTGGGAGTAACTAACTAATAAACCAAGATCAGCAGCAGGGTGACAACTTTGTCATCATCTAAAGCAGACAGCACACGGAGGTGCAATAATGTTTAGTTTTAAAATCAGGAAGTTAATGGCAGTCAGGATGGGCTGCTATTTTATTTTTTCTTCTGCTGTTTATGAAAGGCAGGTAAGCGAGTATGTTAGATTTAGTTTTTAATTTAGGGAACTGAAGATTCAATATTTTATAGCTTTATGAAAATATAAACAGAAGAAGCACATTCGGTACACATTCAGTTTTAGTCTACGTGGCTGCTTGGGATTTAATTTCATGTTGTGCGGCATCCTATTTTCTTGTTACTTTGGAGAGCAGGTCATAATATGAATATTTGGCAGACAAATGCACTAAATTTTAATCCACCTCTTCAAAATCTTGGCTGAACTTATTAAATAAAGCATCCCTATTTGTACCCGGGTAAAGGTGATCTCTAACTCACCTTGTAGGGAGTTAAAGATGGCAAACAGGTACATAAATGCCAGATTAACGGGCCCCCAGGCAAAAAATGCGAAGCCCCAGGTGAGGCCTAGGAGAACGGTTATCCCCGCCACGCTGCGCACATCCTGCAGCGTGGTGCGGTGCTGCACATTGTGAGGGTTCTGCCTCTTTATGCGACACAGCTGGACCAACACCACAACAAACATGGCGAGGTTGAAGAGAAAAATGACGCAGAAATAGGCCACGACTGCCACGTAGAAAGCTACGTCGTTTTTCAGCCAGCAGCTGCAGGAGAGGATGGGAGAGAATTACAGGATTAGACTTTTGTTTGTGCAGGTTTTATATCTCATCTCAGGATATTTTTTATATGTGCTAAATCATATTATCAGCAGAATACTCACAAGTCGTCACTGGTGCCGTCAGAAAACCTTCCATAGGAGACGAGGCCATAGTTGTCCTTGTCAACAGCAATGACAATAATGACCACAATCATGGGGACGCCCCAGCCCACCAGCGAGAACTTCAGCATGTAGCGAGATATGTGGGAGTTGAAGACTTTGACGAGGGCCAGGTACATGTGGACGGCCTCCAGGCCCATCCAGGTGAAGCTAACCAGCAGGAAGTAGTGCAGGAACCAGGCGGTGGAGATGCACAGGCCCACGGCGTGTGGGTACAGGGCCAGCCATGCATCCACCAGGAACACCAAGTTCAGCAGCAGCAGAGCCAGGCACAGCTGGATCAGGATTTTGGATGGTATGTCCTTCCTCAACTTCCTGCAGATAGTTGAGACAAAACAAAGCAGCTCAGTGGTCTGTTTTCAATAAGCAATGCTTCAAAGGATTGTAGTATTAAATGGCAGTCTGAGGGAGGAAGTACTATAGATCTGTTGTTTGAAACCACACAAACAGATAGATGCAAACATGCCTTACTTTGAAGTGAAATGATTTAAGGATCATAAAGCACAAAAAATGACCTTGATTTCACAAAAATATCAAGAAAGTTAACCTTGAATATTTCATGTTCATAAACCGATAGGAAAAGAAAACAGTTATTTATTCCTACCCCTTTTATTATTTATAAATATATAAATTAAATTGTTTTTATAATTAAAAATATTATAATTAAAAACAACTATGCTAGCTTTATATACAACCCTATATTGTATCAAAAATATAATCTATACAATATTGCAACTATATTCTGGGTTTTATAAAGAATTAATCGCGATATTTTATATTGAAGTTTCCCTGTGCTTGCTTTAAGTAGTTACTATAAATTGTTGTGTAATTTATCTTGTAGCTCTTGATACTCACCCAAAGGCCAAGTAGGTGAGGAGGGTGATTGACAGGAAGATGGCAGAGATGCCACATCCAATATAAGTGATGAAGGTAAGGATGGTGGCCTGAAGACGACTCGTTATAGGCTCTCTGGCGAGGTCCTGTACAGCAACACAGCAGAGCGGAAAGTGTTAACGGTTAAAAGAATCCACAAATGAAATGTTAAAAATAATTTTATCCTCACCAGCAGTATTGCGAAACTAGTCAAATGGTTGCAGCCACAGATGGTCTCATTGTCTGTGCTGTTTCGGACAAAACAGCCTCTTGGATTCCAACCACCTGATCCATCTGGTGATTTAAAATGAAGGATTAACTTTTTTCTTTGTTTTGCTTATGTTTCCTTAATTCTTATAAGCATAGTTGGAAAACTTACCATTTAATGTAAAGTCCCAGAAAACACATGTAGCCACAAAATTAGCCTGCAGTTTGAGGAAAAGGCACAAGAGCTTTTATCATGTATATATTGTATAATTGCTCGACAAAAATGTGTAAAAATATATGAATAGAGTACAAAGCTGAAAGATGTATTACAGGTGCTGTTTTGTTTTTGTGTAGTTTGTTGATTTTTAAGAATGAAAGCACAACACATCAATAAAATAGCACTGTGGAACGTAATATAATAAGTGTCTTGAATTATTTATTAAAAAAGAAGAAAGGAGAGAAGCTGCCGTACTGGAACGGGCTCTGTGTTTCTCAGATGAATGACGACATCGTCCTGTAGTTTCGTTATCGACAGGTTTGCCACACTTGCTCCCAGGATCCCGCTGTTGAGTCTGCGTGCAGAGCCCAAAGATCTGTCCTGCATGGACATCCAGAGACAACCCAAGAGACACAAGATGTCAGTTTGTAGGAGCAGCGTACTAGCATGTCATTTAAATGTGGCCCAGCAGTTTCCTTTAGATCTTAATTTAATCAGGGACATCTATTAAAATATTTTTGGCTTTGAATGTGACGTTTATTGTGCTTACTGACCTGGTACGCTGTGCTCTTCTGGTAGAAATTAAACTGCACTCTGGAGACCTGCTGCTGCTGCTCAGTGGTCAGGTCCTGTGTGAGGGTGGGGGGCAGCCTGATGGAGCCCTGAGGGATGGAGGAGTCTGCTTTCACACTCCTTCTCGGCCGTGCATTCCCTTTAACCTGCAACACAGAGAGGACATGAACACATAGGCTCGAAGACTAGATTTCAAGATCACAGACTTTCATTCCTGCCTTTTTTATTTGGGGCAACTGACAACAATCTGCCAGTGATCATTATCTGCAATAGCTGAGCTGGAACCAATTTCTTCCTGCAGGCCACATGCACAAGAACAAGTATAATCCCAGGATGAAGCCTTAGAAATCATATTAAAAAATGACTTGTCAGCATGATGAAAGGAAGTAGGTTGAGCTTAAATGTTTTCATGCAGAAACAGAAACAGCCTTTCAACAACTGGAGACTGGTTTTCAATTAAAAGAAGACAAGACAAAAAACAATGTATTGTCCTCTTATAAAGTAGTGTAGTTAAAGTGTTAAGTAGCCTAAAATGGAAATACTGAAGAAACTAGTTTAATTTTTTTTAGTTACACAGCACTGTAAATGCATAATGCATGGCCAGTTCAATACCTCTACATCATTGGGGTCTGTGATGGTAAAGAATGTTTCCTGAAAGTTGGTGCCATCTGCTGGTTTCACAGACAGAGCCACGGCCGGGGACAGGAGGGTCTGAGGTTCTCCATCGATGACCAGCTTCAGCCCCACTGTATCCACAATCGCTATGATTCTGATGGAAATAAAAAGGGTGCCAGTTTAGTGGTTGCCAGCTCCTGGTTAGTGGAATAGATGAGGAAGCATGACTACATGATACTGAGTATTTTACACCTTCTTAGTGAACTATTTTGTGCTGTTATTCAATATTTTTCCTCCTCACTTCCCCCTTTGCCTTTACACTCTGCAACGTCACTTCGGCCACTTCAGGTCACTGGTAACTATGAACATTAATATGAGTTGTAACAGGATGTTGTGCGAACGACACATGGGGTTGTATTTTTGGAGAGCAATTGTTGGCTGCACTACCCCCACAATTTCTGTTAGCACAGCTCTGTTTTGTTCCTATCTGCGATCTTTCAGAAGCCTCAAGCAAACCAGCTAATCTAAAAAAACTGTTCATTGTGCAAATAAATGGATCTGTAACCTGTCGGAGGAGTCAGACAGCACCTCAGGAGAGGCACCCAGCAGGTTGCTGACGATGCGGACAGAGGTGTTCCCCAGCTCCAGGCTGACGGTCGGACCAGACAAAAGACTCTCCAACTGAGACACCAGCTGAGACACCTGGCTGGAGTTCAGCTTGGACACGTCACTGGTCAGCTCGAGCAGTGCGTTGGCTTGGCCGTCAACTGTAATCAACACAATATGAAGGGGTTATTTTAATGATGTTATCATGATGTAAGTGGTTCACAGTGCTGGTAACACACCTGTGATGTTAGCAGCGGGGGTGGTGGCGTTCGGAGCTTGGGCTGTTGTGTTCAGGGTGGATGAGGTAACATTTACAGACGCAGTGGTGGTGTTAGGTTGGGTCACTGTCACATTTGGGCTGGGGGTGGTAAATGCTCCCTGAACACACCTCTCTTGCAGCTGCAAAACCAACTTTTCTCCATTTGGACTACAAACAAAAAGAGATAAATAATGTTGTTGTTTTTTCATGTCAGATATTACATGTTGATAAAATACAATACCTGAAAAACAGTCTTAAAAAATTAAGTAATGTCAGTGCACAAACCAGAAAGGTAGGACTTTTTCTACTTCTACTTCTTCAGAGCAAAAATCAGCAGGCTTTAGGTTAATGTCACCAAAAATCAAAGTGGATTTTAGTAGATCTTCACCGTCTTCAGAATCTCCACAAATTGCTGAGTGACATAAAGAGAAAACACAAATATGGTGTTTAACAGCACACACCTGCAGCTCTTTTTTGGCTCTGTGACCTGATGCTGCATTGACTTGCTTCCCTGTAAGGTAAGGTAAGACACACACCTGCGCGGGTCACTGCTCCACTGTAAGTGATTTTTGCGTCTGACTCAAACACATTCATCACGGCCTCTGACAGGTTACAGATAGGAACCTTTGCACCAAAGCGTGAAACCACTCTGCAGCTTTGACGACTAGGATTAAAAAGTGCAAGGATGTCAGTCACTGTTCAAATGTATCAATGCACAGTAATATTCCTGCAAAACTGCAAATAGGATCAGACTCACTTTGGTGCTGTGTCTACACACTCAACTCTGGACTCCTGAGGAGAAATGTTCATTTTAGTCAGGTGATTATGTTAGAGTGTCATGTTAACATATGTTTGGTATACTAAATATATGTTTGTGCATTGAAAGATAAGAAAATGACCTGAAAAAAAAGCCCTTTAAGCTTCAAATATTCACAAAGTGTCCTTTCTTTCTTGGTTTTTGAACATTTTCACAAATGAAAAACAAAACAACCTGAATACAATCATTGGAAGTTAAATGCTTAGATAATTTCGCTTGTGTTGGTGGATTACCTTGTATTCAGATGCAATGGTGTACAATGGACATGAACCACTGCAAAGGGACATTACAAAGGTGGTGATGTAAAGTTTATTTGATTTAAAAATTTTTTTTTTTTTTCATGTGAAATTGTATTTGTACATGTTTAATGCTTGGTGAACTCACTCAACAGTTGGTGGGCAGGTTGGTGGTATTTTTAGCCTCTCAAGCTGTAAAGATTGGAGAATATTACATAATTAAATAATGCAGAATAAATCAAATGTAATATACACTTACAGATTCCTGACAGTACTACTTGAGCATGTAAACTTACCATGTTCAAGACACTGGAAGAGTCCATGGTGGAATCTTGTATTATAATGTTAAATACATAGTATGCATCTGAAAATAAATAAAACATTAACCTTTAACATGCTTTCAGACTGAAAATATTTGTATAATAACCTTGTTAGGTGATTCATCACTTACCCTTTCCATTGCAGTAAGCAGAGCAGCTGCAGGTTTTGTTTTCCTTATCTGAACAAAGTTAAACCAATTGGGTTTAGTCAAATGTCAGAGTAAACAGAGCTATAACAGGGTCTTCAAGCAGTACTTTATCACAATCTTTGGCCTATTTATCCTATTTATAAACCATATTTGTGGCCTGATCCATATATCTCAGTCAGGATTTTCAAATAAATGGGCAGGAAAAGCCTAACACATTTCAACAATAAGAGAGGACTCAGATCATGTAATGTTAGCTACCTATGCTTTGCTAAATGGCATACAAGTGGTTCCAAGACTTGACTCAAGTCAGAATTTATTGGCAAATTCAAGGACATAAGACTTGAGTATTATTCTTTAACTTGGTATTCATGACATTAGAATTTAATTAGACTTGAGACAAATGTATCAAAAGCACATAATCAGCATTTTCTAGATACAGATTGAATTTATCTTGTGATTTTTCAACCCGATTGGCAGATTTACTGTAAAATTGGCACAAACCTGGCAACCCATTAGGATGGAGCAGGCTAATAGGCTAATAATGGACGAGACTGCTAGCTAAATGATGTAAAGATAGTAAAGTTTGAGGAAGAATTGTATTGTCATTTGCGGTACATAGAAGAAAACGGCGGCATAAAAGGCTCAAAAATAAGAAACACAACCTTCATAACATCCTGTGTCATCCGTAACTACAAGACTCACGAAGAAAGGTAACTTACGTGAATGCATCTTGTTAAGATAACATTAGCTAACTTATTAGCTAAGCTAACATTAGCTAAC
>JAOWBC010000182.1:16216535-16227917 GCA_028566105.1 Hypoplectrus providencianus
TCTTTTTCTGGTCAACAATGGCTGTTTTACTACGAAAGGTTGCCGACCCCTGATTTAGAGAATCCCTGAGGCAGGTGTGATGTGGGATTATTTTTACTATTGGCCTACATCCTGCAAATTTTATTTATGGAATGGACTGTTGAGTCACTGCAAAAAAGCTTTGGGACATATTGAGAGAAACTGTGAGATGAGTAAATATACACCTTTACACACACACCAGAGGTTACACTAAAGGCAGGTGAGAAACATGGTTAGCTCAGAAAAGTGAAAGAGGAGTCGACACACCAAATCCAAGTCTGAAGAAAACAAACATAACCAATTCAACACCCAAAATTGCCTATTGACTTTGGCCTCTTGTGATTGGGTGAGACACTTGAGACTTTGCACGCTGTGACTCAGACCTTCCAACAATTACCGGAGTCGATCGTTCTCCCACTCCCACAATCTGACACCAATTTTTCTTCCATAACCCCCCCCCCCCTTTTCTTTCTACTTTTTCCGCCGCCTTCACTCAGGAACATTCAACCTACACATGGTTCCAGTCTTTACTTTTAAAAAATGCATACACATGCAACAGTTTGCAGCAAGCAGTAGTGGGTTTGCATTAAAACTTTCATCTTTTTTTTCTTGATTTTAAACCTTCTTTGAACAGGAAGTGTAGTAACATTCCAGCGCTCCATGACAATTAAATCTCTGCAATAAATGTAAACTGTCCCACTTTCCAAACGAGACCCTCCTGAGATGTATAAGTGTCATTTTATTTTCCTGAAACTGCAAAGAGAGAGAGAGTCAGACAGATGTGTGTGTGTGTGTGTGTGTGTGTGTGTGTGTGTGTGTGTGTGTGTTTTTATGACAAAGACCCCGGCTCTATGTCTGGAAGTAATCATCTCGTCCAGGCAGCGCTCCGTA
Source organism: Hypoplectrus providencianus (assembly GCA_028566105.1). NCBI lineage: Eukaryota > Metazoa > Chordata > Actinopteri > Perciformes > Serranidae > Hypoplectrus > Hypoplectrus providencianus. Next base: position 16,217,445 of record JAOWBC010000182.1, read on the forward strand.
GCCCCCTCCCTATGATGTAATTGCAGTTTTTTTTTTTTTTTTTTTTTTTTTTTTTAAGATTTTCAGTGGGATTCAGGGGGGTTTTTCCAAATAACCTTTCATTCATTCTACTCTGAAGTTTCTACTTTATTCTTTACACTTTATTCCTTTATTCTAACATTTCATTTACACCAAACTTTTGTTTGCTGTGCTCAGTTTTGATAAAAAATCTCTTACCTCAAAGAATAATCAGACTATGAGATATGTTGCAGTGTGGGTGAAGTCTGGCTGGAAGGGGTTTTGACTCTTTGCCTGCACTGTCAGGAGGGGGAGTGAGGTTGGCCGGGTTTCAAACACAGCGATGGGGCCTCCTCCCGCCTCCACATACTGCTGAAACAACAATCCAACAGTCAACTTTGAGCACTAATGCATTTTTTCTGCTTTTTCTACTGTAGAAAAAAAACTAGGTGGAAAAAGTCCTGTGTGAGAACTAGGAAAAAGGTTTGTGGCTGAAGAATACAGTCAAATGAAGGTAAGAGGAGTGAAAACAATGGAGAGTAGACACTGACTCATGATAAGTGCAGATTAGTCAGTAACTCAATCAAACCATGTGTCTCCAATGCGGGGTTATGATAATGAAACTCGCTGTTTAAAAGAGAAGATTTCCTTTATTAGTCCCACAATGGGGAAATTTCCAAGTGGATAACAAGATAGTGAGGAGCTTCAATAAAAATTATAATAAAAAACAAAAAGGTTAACAAGCAGTACAAACTACAAATATAAAAAATATTAACAAATAAGCTAGCAAGAAATTTGCAATTTAAACATGTAGAAATATATCCATATAAATTAGCAATTTAAACAAAAGTAGAATTAATATTTTATGGGAACAGTATATATAATGTCAACAAAGTCAACTAAAAAGTAAACTGGTTTAAATGTGTGTATAGCGCAGTGATTGTCAGTGTTTAGTGTATGGTCAACTGGGATTTTGACTATTGATCATTGTGTGTTTTAGCCACAATCCAAAATAAAAAAGTGCTACACGAGAGTAAACATAAAAAATAATTTTAAGACTCTAAAAAAGTTATAAAACTTCCTTTATTTCTCCCTTTTTTTTTTTTTTGCTTCTCCGCATGGTTGCAGTTCCCTCTCTGGCCAGAGGGGGGCAGCAGCTGCAGCGCCTCATGCTGGAAAGTAAACACACCCCCTCCCTCTCCTGATCCTCATCCTGAGGTTTGGCTAAAAGTTGAGGTGGGACTGGAAGGGAGGGAAAGGGGTCTTCTGTCTGATCCTTTGTCATGGGAAGACTTTACTCTGCTGGTTCATACAGAAAGAGAAAAAGAGAGAGAGCGCGAGAGAGTGGACTTCAGCTTCAGGAGCAGCACGCGCGCTAGAAAACTCGTGCAACTATGTGAATGGGACACTAATTAAAAGGTTAGTGGCTTTTTCTTTTCAGTCTGCTCCCAGTTATCCTACAAACAGTGATGCTCTGGGTGAATCGCATGGCTACATTGGTACTTGGTCCGTCAAACTGCACAGTTGTTGATAAATAAAGGCAGAAAAAGTCAAATTCCCTTCAATTCTTGTAACTAATGTGAAGCTGCTGCAAAAAGAAATGTGTGAATAAAAGGCAGAGGAATTGATTTTGAGCTGCTACAGTTTTCTGGCGTTAGGAGGCTAAAAGGTGGTGGTTCACTCTTGAGGTTTATGACTTAACATTGCTGGAAAATGACACAACCAATTAAAAAAAGTCAGAGCAACCACTGATTTTTAAGCTGCATTCCTCAGTGATTGTTGGGTGCCTGCGTTGAATCAGAAGTGCATTGACTTCAGAGCTGAAATTAATAAATTATTCATGATAAATTGATCCAAAACAGACACTACTAATTTGAGTGTTGGCTGCTTTTTCCTCTACATGTCATTGTACACAAATGTTTAGTTTGTCTGACAAGATGAGACATTTGAAGATGTCACTTTGGAAATTAAAACAAATATTAGTCATCATTACTTTGTCGTTTTACAGACCTAGTGATTAATGGAAACTAAAAGTATTGAGCTTATAAGATGGATAAGCTTCATTAGTTTGGAATAAATTGCCCCTGTGCTCTTTTTGCATGCTTTGCTTGTAATAAAAATAATGAGTGGGACTTGTAAGGTAACAATGGCTCGAGCCAACATGACAGTATTTATCTCCACAGGGACAAAAAGCTCTTATCCATGGCCATCCCTCAAACTGTTTACATCTCTCTGTGTTTATGATGAGCAGAATCCTGCCGGCTGTACTCTGGGAGATGCAGTAAAATCTCCTGACTTGAGGCCGGGGTTTTTTCCCCCCATATATTTTTTTTTCTCTCTCTCAGAAGGTCTGGAGAATGAACTCATGCTGATTGATTGTGTGACTGTGTAAAAGGATACCCTACTTCCTGTAGGCCCTCTCTCCAGACAGCAGGAGCAGAAAGTCTTGGATCAGCCGTCTCTGTCTTACTCTGCGGTGTGTGTGTGTATGTGTGTGTGCTGTCTGTGGATTCAGGAAACACAACGCCTGACATTTAAAATCCCTTTGTTGTATCACTATAACCAATATCATGAGCTGGAGGGGAGGGACATGAGGAAGTAGTTTTATATGATTTATTTCTTTTTCTTAGAAGAAGAGAGGCTTCTTTTGGGCACCTTTACCAGAAAACCTGTGCATTTAAGGCTTTATCACTTCAGTTTTCATCATCAAATAATCATAATTGTGTTTATGATGGCCTGATTAATTGTGTACCTCATAAAATGTAAAGAATGTAGTGTCATCAAGGTTAAAAGATACATACTATTTGGCATTTTTGCTTAATTAATGCGATAAATGTTAATTAAATGAAAGAAAGAGCTGTTTAAATCTGTCCTGAGTGACCCAGTGTGAACCTCTGACTGTGGCTGCTGCCTCACTGAGGAATACTTTGAGAACTGGTCACTTGCTCGGGGCAAGAAAGATAGATTAAGGTGCAGAGCGCTGCTGCTATTCAGACTTGGTTTTTATTAGTGACAGACACAGAGCCAGACATAAAAACTTTCCTCTGGATCTGTTTTCCTACTCAGTCTTTTAGGAAAGTTTTTTTCTCTCTCCGTTTAAATATGCACATCTGAAATATCTGCTTGAATTGAGGTATTGTTGTGGAGGATCCATAGAGAGACCGCAAGGCATGGCTTCAACTTCCTGTGAAGTTCTTTATATCGTTTGTTTCTGGGTTGAAAAATGCTGCTGTGTGATGTTGCAGCGTTCTATGTTAAAGAGAGTTTAACTGATAAAGTCAACACGAGAGTGTTATTTACAATATTTTCATTGATTTTTCCCCTTTTATTCTTCTTTTCAGGGAACAAAGCACGTAGGGCCCAGCTGAATCCTGCATCCACAGACTGAAGCAGAGAAAGGAGGTCAGTGGGATGAACAGCATGCTTCCTCAGAGGAGTGCTGTGGCCACACTGAGCTACAGCCCAGGTAAGATATTTCTTTTTTTTTTTTTTTTTTATCATGTTATTGGCTCTCTATGCAGCAAATCTCTACATTAGGCTGCATCTGTAGAGAGCATGTTGCATAAACCATGAACAAAATCATTTTAGTGGGTTGACATGTTAGCCTGCATCAGTTTCAGTGATGCAGGTTTATGAAATGTACAGCTGTGGAAAAAATATTCAGACCCATTTAATTAAAGTGGTAATACCACACTGTGAAAATGTTCCACTGTGAGTTAAAGTCCTTCATTAAAAACTTCACTAAAGTAAAAAATGCCTCGAAATCGTCGATATATATAGATTTATTTCAGATTTAAACAATGCCAAACAAACCTCACACAAAATGAAAACACCTGCAAACATTGAAATGAAATGTCCAAAAATGGGATGAAGTTGAACTTATTAACTGCAACCCTTCAAATACTTATTGTTTCTTATTGGCTTCGAACATTATGCTTAATTGTTAACATATATCCACCTGTAATATTTATATTTCTGATCAACCATAAATCAGTCAATTTACATTATATAAACAACCTCAATTAAAAAATGCAGAAAAAACCTGAACATCTTTACTGTTCCTTATTTCGAATCATTTTTAAAGTGTTTCCTGAATTTGATTATAGTTATACTCTGTTTAATCTCATCATTTAATCTCTCATTCAAACAATTCCATAGATTTACCCTACAAACCGATGTACATCTACTCTTCAGATTCCTATCATAAATGGCTTTTAAAACAACAACAAAAATATTGATGCCCCAACTCAGTCAAACATCAAATACTTGTTTCAGTCATGATTGAAAATACCTTTCACTGCAGCTGCATATCACAAGGTCACATGAGAATTGAGGGATCACAAGATCGCATGTCCATCTTGTTAGGCCTCGAGTAATAACTTTGTGTCTGAATAGTCAGTTGTTCGAACAATAAGTGCGCTGTGAGGAGCTACTGGCAGCTACAGGCAGGGTTTAGGTGTGCTGAGTGCAGCTGTGGGTAGTTTGACTATGGATGAGCACCTCTTACAACTCCTATTGGGTTTAAAAGTGTGAAAAAAAAAAAAACATTATTGTCAGAGTTTGATCTTTCCGACAGTCCTTGAAGGATCACAGGCTAGGCAAGTTTCTGTGCGAAAAAGTAACCAAAACAAAGCTTAAAATTGGGTTATGTATAAAATCACTTTATATCACATTTCTTATTTAAAACGTGGCATAAAACAAACCGTTTGAAAGAACAAGATCCTGGTAAAATCATTAAATTCTGCTCCTCGGTGACACTGTGAAGCCATGATTGATTCTGCTGAGACGGTCATGTGACAAATATCCACCGAATATCTGTTTACATATGTCAGAGAAACTCAGCTTCAACTCAATGTTCCTTTTGTAAGTATTTATGTTATTATAACTATGATATTTGGCACAAAATAGATTATGCAGGGAAATACAACGACACAGTGAGTAAAATGCATAAAGAGCAAAGCTTGGGGTGAAAAGCTACTAATCAAAGTCCTATTTGACCCACCAAGACAGAATTCATTGATAAATTGATGAGGGAGTTTTTGTGTCAAAGGTATCCAGTACGTTGACATTCTTTACTATCACAGCTCTGTAATGACTCGGCGTCCAGCCACCCATGACTCAGGCCGCCGTCCTCACTCTGCTTGCTCAGATATCTGGGCTGAGTGGCAGTGATTTCCCTTGCAGTCCAGACTGTGATGCATTCTTGTCTTGGTCTACCAGCATTCTTCCATTTTTAGAAGAGGCTTAACCACTGATTGAGCCACTGTTTGTATTGGGCTGAGAACTGTATGAGCGTACATTCTTCACTGGTTTTCCCCCCCTTACTCAGCACATGAGTGATAGCACTTCTCTGCTGCTTATTAAGTGGGTTACATTAAACCTGACTCTATTATATCGTCCAAAAAAGGGGCAGATTTCATGCCCTGCCAACTCTCTCTTTTTTTCCAGACTGTGTGAAGATGGAGCACAGCGGCGGTGGCTCGGTGGGTGGGACTCTCCTGAGGGGCTCCCGCTCTAAGGCAGAGCTGCAGGACCTGATGGAGACACTACAGCGCAGGAAGAGCGCCCTGGAGGCCAGCCTGAGGGCAGCCGAGTGCAGCCGCAAGTACCTCAGCGTACCTTCGCAGACCGCCAGGCCGCTGTCCGTCCTCAGCAACACCGACCGGCCCCCGTCCGCCTCCAGAACTTTTTCCTACATGACCAGCAGCAGCGTGCCTCCATCGCCGCGCCAAGGTGAACGCCAGCTGAGCTCCAACGACTTGCTCCGTCACTCCCACCCTCGCCACCAGTCACAAGACAGCCTGCTCCTCTCCGGCGCAGCAGAAGGAGGCTCTCTGCTCTCCTCCTACGGGCAGCACCTACCTCGTTCTCCTCGGGTCAAAAGCGGAGCGGCCAGCGTGCCGTCGAGCCCTCGAATGGGTCGCCGGCTCTACTCTCAGGGCAAAGCTGGAGGAGACGCCCGGCAGAGGAAGTACTCCACTGGCTCCCTCAACAGCCTGGGCATGCACAGCCGTTCTCTGCCGCGGCTTCACAACGCAGCAGAGCCCCCCGCTCTGTCGCTGCCCTCACGGCACTCAGTGGGCTCACACAGGGGCTCAGCCGGGCAGCGCCGCAGTCTCTCCTCCCTGGAGCAGCCACCTGATGTCACCGTACCAGCCAGCATGCCCAGTACTCCCAGGAGGGCCAGCCTGGCCTCTCTGAGCTCTCTGGGTGTGGAGATGGACGGGTCAGGCTTAGATCTGGGCTTCGGAGAGAGGAGACTGTCCTTTGGGAAGGGTGGGCTGGGTCCAGGGCAGAGAGTGGGCAGCATCAGCTCTCTGAATGGCAAAGAGGAGCTAAGAGACTATCACCAGCACCAGAGAGATGAGCGGCTCAGGGAGCAGAAAGTCCAGAGATTGGTGAGTTTCTGTGTTAAAAAACAAGAAAGTTAACAGTAAAGCAAGTAAAATATTGTAATTTAATTGATGATTTGTGTCCAGGAGTGCCAGCGGCTAGAGACCATCCTGAGCCTGTGCACCGGGTTGGGCCATGTGGAGAAAGAGCCGGCGGGTTCAGCGGTTTCTGACCTGCAGAAGATCAATAAGGAGCTGGAGAAGCTGCAGGTGTCAGACGACGAGTCGGTGTTCAGCGACTCCCCCGGCAGCGCTGCCCCGGAGGGCTGCTTCGGAGCCAAAGCCAGAGACTTCCAGCTCGGTGAGCAGCAGCAGGTCAGCCCACGTCAGCAGAGCGGCTACAGGGACGCCCGGTCCCACTCGCCTGCAGTCAGCCTGAACAGCAGCGCCCCCTCACCCTCCACGCACCACAGAGCCAAAGTAAGTGCTACCATGCCAGGATTAACCCTAGCCTCAGATTTGTATTAATAGGCAGAGAAGCAAGTTGTGAGGAATTACGTAATATAGTGGACATTTAATCCAAATTTTCCAATATGTGCTCTCATTTTGACCCCAAAATCATGACACAAAAAATTGCTACTAACTAGAATAACTTGAGGAACCACCTTTTTTTGTATTTTGTTATTGCCAGATAATTAAACAGAAAGCCTTTTACCAGGCAGTTTAATTTCACATACTGTAAAAGTTTGTTTAATTAGTAGTTAGTAAATAATCAGCCGCAGGTGACCAAAATAGTAGAAGGATTATATTTTTGAAAATAAAAAGAGTCAAGCTATAGCCTGCCACTGTTTATGTCATGAAGTGAGTACCAGAATAGAGCTGCATTAATAGTTTGTCTAAAAATTGCTGGTCATTTCACAGGAGGTAATTTGACCAAACAAAACAAAGAAAGGAGGAAAATGTCTGTTCAGCTGATTTAGTTTTTGGGAAACCTAACGTGGCTGCATCACCTGGACTTAATGTTTCCATCTTAAGTATATCCAGATTCTTCTCCTACTTATTTTGTTTTCCTCTCATCCTTTCCTCACCTTCTCTAAATTACTTATTCATCCAGAAAGAGTGTTAGAGTGAGTTAAGAGAGGACCAGGCTGCAGTGAGGAGGAATGGGACTCTCCCCTCCTGTGGAATGCACTTTATCACACTGCTGATTGCTTGTGATCTTTGTTTGTTTACCTTTTATAATATCAGGGTAAATGCTCTCCATTTGCCTCCCCACACTTCCACAGTACTGAGTAATTAAGACATACTGAACTTAAACATCTGCTGTTTTTTTTTAAACCTAAATTCAAGAACCAGCTGGGTTAAAAAGGGGTTAATGCGGCCCAATGACAAATATCACCATATATGATGTTCAAACAGCATTTCTCTGGATGAAAAGTGCAAACATGTGTGTCATGATGACGCCCTTGTGCAGCCGCTGAGTCAGATGCAAACAACACATCCATGGTGGTTGAATTTAGTGGGTGCCTTCCACAGTTTTTATCCCAAACAAAGTTCTCTTGGTTAACGCTGATTCCTCAGAATCACGGCAGTTTGTACGTTTCCTGTTTGTGTGGGTTGTTCAGACACATAAACACGGAAATCACAGTTACACAAGACCTCCTTGCAGCTTTGATGAGACCACAATTTCTCTCACTGACTTTATGAGAAGCGTTACTGCAAAAACTGAGAAATTAACAAACGTGTTTGATGTGATTTTAGGTATCAAACACTGGGATTTAGGCCCCTCCCCCAGCGTCCCAGTCCTGGTGCCGCTGAGTTACTGTCTCTGTAAAAGAGCAGCTTTTTTTCCACACTCTGCAGCAGTAACCTAATGGTGCGTCTGGTTTTAATGAAGAAGTCCTCGTTTTGTTTCACCACTCAGCCATTCAAACTCAGGGGAACAGGAAATGACTTTATCCCAAAGAGAATTAGTGTGTGCATGTGTGTGTGAGCACATGCACAACTGCATGCGTGTGTGTGTGTGTGTGTGTGTGTGTGTCTGTGTGTGTGAGTGGAAGAATGCTAGTGTATATGCATGGCAAAGACATGCGTTTTTCCAGATGTTTTGAACCTTTATACTGGATCTAACTGGATAGGAGACATTATGGAAATTAGTATACTCACAGGTAATCCACGTTATTTTCTATCACAAGTTAGTTTCCCTAGTTCAGACCCTCAGCCCTGCTATGTGACAGAGGTTTACAGACTCTAAATACCGTCTCTTCCAACATCTGCATTCTCAGAGCAGTGAGTGCAGGAAGAAAGAGCGCCTGGGAAACTATAAATCCTAGAGCTGCTAACCACATGAGGCTGTGGCACAAAAACAGCCCTCCTGACTCCTGACATACAGAATACCTGATAATACAGGATCTCTAACCCAAGTAAGGGTGTGAATGAATGTTAGTAGGATGTTGGTAGACGATGAAATATGTGGGAGTACTTCAGCGGGACTGGCAGCGGAGCGCACTGATAGAGATTTCCATTACACCACGTAGAAAAGAATCCTGCCACTGTTGTCAGTGATCCAGCTGTGGATGAGTTAAAACAGCAGCTGCTGTCATCGTATCCATAAAAACTGATTCCACTGCCTGGCAAATTAGTTTAACAACTGATTTTATATTTGGAAAAAATTAGATTCTCATGTTATTAAAAAAAATCAGCATTAACCATCTAAATTCCATCTAAAGTCGTTTTAGGGTGTTGTTTTGCTCTTTTTACATTTTACTCACAGTGGCCTTGTATGTCATTTGCAATACACAAGCTCTAAGAAATCAGCAAAATCATCAGAAAAAAGTGAAATTAATTAATGGAATTTATTTAAAGAATGCTTATCCAAGTACCCACAACTGGTCTGACTTTTGGAAAACAGCAATGTATCCCCACATGCTAAAATTATTGAAGTAATTGCATTTTTTACAACCTCTACTTAGAACCTCTCCTGTCCTCTCCCCTCAGCTCTGTGTAAACAGATTTTCAGTGAATATTTGTCACATGACCGTTCGTCTCAGCAGAATCAATCATGGCTTCACAGTGTCTCTGAGGAGCAGAATTTAATGTTTCTAATAGGATCTAGTTATTTCAAACTGTTTATTTTTGGCGCATTGTTAAACAAAAACATGTAGAATAGGATTTTAAGCTTTGTTTTGATTACTTTTTCAAATGGAAATTTCAGTTACCAGTTAATTGAAACTATCCATCGATAAACCTGTTTTTACAGTTACGTTCTATGACTCATTTTGCATTTTTGTTGATAACTGAAAGAAAAAAATACATCTTGAATGTGGTTCAGGGGGTTAAATCTCCATCAGCTGACTAACTACCGCCACCTACTGTATGACAGTATTTAGACACAGAGTTAATTAAATCACTTGAGCTCTGTTCATTGTATTTTTACCCTTCCATATTACCATTTTGATATATTTCATTTACTTTGCAGTATTATAATTGGCTTCAATTAATAAGTCTTATAATTAAGCTTTAATTTCTTTTTTGGAATAATACACTATAATATAAATTTACTCTTGTCAGGAAAAAAAACGCATACATACTGTCACGCTTTTCTACTAATATGTACAGTATGTACTGGGATTTAGTTGCGTGTGAAGTGTTCTGTGCAGCCAAGCATTTTTATGCATTCCTGATGTCATGACAGGCCTTGGAGAGCGTGCAGCTGAAACAGGAAGTAACGCATATAGAGGAAGAGAGGATCCAAGTCCTGAACAACATCGAGGAGCTGGAGCAGAAGATCAAAGACCTGGACAACCAGATGGAGGAGTCCGTCCGCGAGGTAGACGCTCGCTGCAGCGCATTAATGCACTCCTCTTCTTCCTGCATGTATATATATATATGTATAGTATAATATTTTAAAATGGTTGTTGTACATTGAGAATATCATGCCCTAACATATGTTTAATGTTTTAACAGCTCACAGACTTAAACGTTATTATCCCTCTTAACCTTTCGACCTACATGTTGTGTCTTTGTAGGATGTAAGGAAGTAAAGTTGATTATGCTTTATGCATTTTGGCTCTTTTATCTTATCAAGTTAGCTACTCAGGTGTGTTTCACCTGAAGTGGAAAAGATTGATGAAACATTTTTTTT
>JAOWBC010000182.1:16272678-16288335 GCA_028566105.1 Hypoplectrus providencianus
GTTTACTTTTGCTTTACAGTCTGACCTTTAGGTGTTGTCTATTACTATTTATTTTATTATTACAGATTTTTATGTTTTTAAAAACATCTTTAATTATTTATATATCCTTATTAATAGTTGCATATTACTTTTAAAAACTATTTTCTGGTGTTCAGATTTATTATTCTTTTTAAGTAACTACTACACGGTGCCAGATTTGGGTAAACCAAATTTTCATTTGGAAAGTTGCACCTGCAGGCACCTGTAGTTAGATGTGAATGAGGAGTATAAAATGACACTTCTATTCAATCCTGATTTCATTTGACAGTTTTTCATTCCTGAGGGTGATCCCTCTGTTCTTAGAGGAATTTTATTTTATTTTTGAAACGGTGAACGTCCTTTTCAATTAGAGTTTGTATCTGTCAGTGACCCAGTACAAGGTGGAGGTGATGGTATGGAACGAGGAAGTCCGCTGGGGATACATCACCATTAAACTGCACAGTCACGGTAAAGAAGCAGTGGCAACCATTGACCAGTAAGTCTGCACTTTATCTTTATCGTACCTTCTCTTTGTCTCTCTGTTTCTGCTTTCTCTCAGTAACATCTCTCTTCTTTTTCACATCAGTAAAGCAGCTGAGTTCAGGAAGTTCACAGAAACCAAGTTGTTGGCCCGGTTTGACAAAGACCTTCAGTCTGTGGAAAAGATGTCCCTAAAATTCTCCACTGGGAGTGTTTTAAAGCCCAGGTACAAACTCCGTGTTCTCCGGATTCGCCTCACACATCTGGAACGCAATGAAAGGTTCGTAGCATGGACTGATTACTAAAAACTTTTCAGAAATTGCAGAAATTTTATGTGGATTTATGTTTTTAATAAATTAACCAACAAAAATGTATGTTTTCGTTAAAAGATCACCCAAAATACAATTTATTTTTGGAGAAAGAAACTGTAAAAACAGGCATTACTTTGGAAATTTCAACTTTCCAACAGTCATGTTGGATCATGTTTCTGTTAGAAAATATTTTCAAAACAAAGCTTAAAGTCCTAGTATTTCTGTTAAAATAACTTTTGAAATGTTGCCAAAAATTAACATTTGTAATTACTAGATTCTGTTAAAAAATAAATTAAATACAAGGCCACAATGAGTAAAATGTAAAAAGAGCAGAAAACTCCCTGAATCACCTTGCTGTTGGGTTAATATTGTATAAGTCTTACTCTTGTAATATTGTTATATAGATTAATGTTGACTTTTTCTTTTACACAGGCCTCTGTGTCGATACGATATCCTTCTCAAAGAGAACGAAGAGGTCACCTTCAAGCCAATACCCTGTGAAGAATCCAACTTCTGACACACAAATTGGATACAAAGTCAAAAATTTCAAACATGTGCTTGTCCTTAAAGAGATGCAGCTGACTCCTCAGTCCATCCAGCATCAGACAGGAAAACAAGGACTGCAAAGACAGAAGCCAGAAGCATCAACCTGGCTGTGATCGAGTGTGATCTTTCAACATATATGTGATGTACTGATATATGATTTTAATGCTTTTTTAAGAGAGATATAGTATGTGTTTTTTAAGAAACATTTTGCTCAAAAGGGGAATTCATGTTCATTTCATATGCAGGATGAAATATACTTTTATTCATGCATTTAAAAATTAATTAATCTCATGCACTATTATGACAAGCTGTCTATTGGACTTTATGTCTGCTACAACAAAACTGAGGTGAACTCAACTGAGTTTGAAAATAATTTTAGAGTTTTAAAGTTTTCTGTTTCTGGAAATGAAGCTGTTTTGTGAGATAGTTAAACCGATGATCAACAGTCAAATTATTAAGTATGGAATCACACATTTCTAATTAAGACTGAAAAAGTAAGTATTAATAATACTTTCTCTCCAAAAAAAATGCTGAACTTTTTCTGTTTCTGGATGATATTTCCTCAATCAAACAAGGATTTTTATGTTTAACCATGTGTTATGAGTAAATATATATTTATTTGTGTATATATGTAAGCATCCTTATTAAAAAGTTAAGTCAATAATGAGCAACATTTTTAATGAGTTCACAATCCAAACATCAACAGTCAGTGAACAGTTTCATCAAAAGAAATATTACATATAAAAATATACAGGATAAAGGTTTATGTTTGTGTTTCCACATCCCATTATTGTGAACTAATGATAGCTTCTTTACTGCTGGTTCTCATTTTATGTCATATTTTGTGTGTATATTTGTATTTATTTAATTTGGTTTAATTTAATTAACAGAAAGAATTAATATATTGCTTTTGTTAAGGTCTGCCAGTGGCTCTTTTCAAGAAAACCTTTTTTTTTTTTTTTTTTTTTAACAATTATTGAAAATTTAGCAGTAAATAAAATCGCCCGGATGCCGTCACGTGATCAACAGCGGCAGGTGAAAGGTCATCATGTGACGTAGCCTCTGTTTCGCTCACGTGCGGCTGTGACGCAGAACGTTCTAGACAAAAAGCGGGAACTTTTAAATGGTGAGTTTGAGTTTTATTTATTATCACGTTTTAGTGATCTTGTTAGCGTCACGTAGCGTCATTACGCAGCGTAATTTCCGCCCTGACTGCTTCTACTTCGGATTAATCGTTTTACCTGCCACTGATGCTCACCTGTGTTTACCTGGTTGCTGTGCAGTGGTTGATTTTATGGTCTGTCTGAACGCTAACGCTGTTAGCTAAATGTAGTGAAGTTAAAAAGCACTCTGCCCCAAATTTTCGTGACGTAGCAGTTTAAAGTTACATTAATACAGTACTTTACAGTACTATATTTTTTTTTTTACCAGTTTCAATAGTCTATTTAATTGAGTTGAGGCCATAATCTGCATACCGCATCTTTTATGCCACAAGAAGGCAGAGTAGCTAACAGGAAATGAAATGTGTGCATTGTCAACCAAAATATTTGCTTGCTAAGATGTTATCTAATCATATCATGGCATGTTTTACTAGTTACGTTCAACATTAATTGTATTTATTCGACTTCAATTGGAGATGACTAGAGTCCACAATAATAAATATTGACACTATCAAGCTCTACATATATTCTTACAATTAAAGCAAGAGTTTGACTTCTTAGGAAAATTTAAAATATTGTTCCATGTGTGAATATCTCTACACTGCCCTGACATGGTGGGATTAAGAAAAAAAACCCATTTCATCAGTAATGATCTCTGATACCAATTCAAGCAAACAGTCACTGAAAACAACAGAATTTTCACTTCATGGAAACCTCAAGATACTTCAGTCCAGTCATTGAGTCAAGATAATGTAATTTACAGAAACTTCTCCAGTCTGCTTCCTCTCTTCTTCACCTTTCAGCAATGACTCAGTGAAGACATTTTTCGGCCGGCCCATTCACCAGGCAAACAGAAAAATACATTTTCTTTTAAAAAAATGATTCTTTCTCATCAACGGGTCCTTTCGAGCTTGTTAAATGATAGAGGAAGTTCTCCACTCATTTGGACATGTGCTTCTTCATACGTTGAACCTCCATCTGACAATCAAAACACGAGTGCAGTTGAAAGAAAATTAGCCATGTTTCCATTAAAGTTGAACAAATGTTGCACTGATGGAAATACAAATTTGGGGCATTTCTATCAACTGGTTAGGAGAAAATAAAACAAGCTGCATGAATGTTTTTTTAATCTAAAGATAGCAGTTTAATGTATTTCTGTCGGCTGATCTGTCAAGTAGAGATTGTGCAAGTGAGAAAAACAAAACAAACAATGTTTAAATCTCCTTTTAAGCACATTAACCATTTTGCAAAAGACAAGGACCACTTAAAGGAAGCATTTAAAAAAATTAAGTTGGAAGTTTTACTAAATTTTGGCATTTCCATCAAGCCTTTTTTCAGAATCTTCCAAATTGTGATGGAAATAGGATACGAGGAGTGTCGCCTTAAAGTAATTCTTCACATCAGTATAAAAATGTTATTGCTGTTATTATGAACTAAAAAACAATGTATATACTCTGTCCAACATTAGTTATGAACCCGTAGAAATGTGTGGGTGTGTATCCTTAAAGCCGTACCTGTAAAGTCAAGCGAATCCTTTTTTCTTCATCAAGCTCATTCATCAGCAGCTTCATTTCTTTGCTGGAAAACAGAAATCAGTGTAGTATATTGTAGTGGGGCATCCAAAAAAACAGCTAGAGCAAAGATGGTGTTATAAAGGGATACAAGTTTTATTACAAGACAGGAAAGGCTGGGGCTAGCTGGTTAGCATGCTAATTACTATTAATATCTCTCTTGACAACGTTAATTTTAGAACATTTTAAACAAAACATCTGGCCTTATCTTACAAATTCCCCCTTTAAAAGCGCCTTACTTGTGCTGACTCTTCATCAGTTCAAACTGGCCCCTCAGGTCCCTCAGCTCTGTCTGCAGTTGCTCCAGGTTTGGTGGACTCCCACTCGGCTGGGGGTCAGAATTGAGTCCTGACTGCAGCCTTGGATGTAGTACAGCAGACAGAGCCTTTGGTAACAGGGCAGTGAAGGACTGCGTGGGGGCATTTTTGGGTACCGCCGCCTGGAAAGAGTAACCAAACATTATTGTCTGACAACACAACAAAAACCAGATTGCTTTAAATCTTTTTTGCTTACAGGCAGGTCAGAGCCATTATGGCTTGTTTCCTGAGAGTTTTCTTGAAGTGGTAGAGAATCCTGCTCTTCACTTTGTTTTTCTTTTCTTTCCTCCTCCATCATGAGTGTTACCTGTAAGGGAAGTCTAGTTTGAGATGTCTGCTTTAGTAAACATAATTTAAAGTAAATTCATAAGTACCTTTAAACCTTGTTTCGGGTTAGAAGTTAGAGTAAATATCTTTTGCTGCTGTACGTGGTTGTGTGTGTGTGAGGCAGCTTAGAAAAGTTAAATTTATCCCAAGGACAGCTAGGACACAAACACACCAGACCACACACTTTCATACTGGGAGCCAAGTTATAATAGAAGGGTTAAACTGAATACTATAACTATTACTAAAACAGTATATACTTCCCAGAGTGTGAAGCTCTGTCTGTAACCTCTCATCTGCGACATGAGCTACCTGCTCATTCAGCTTCTCCGCGATCGACACAACAGACTCAAACTCTTCAGTGTCTTTTAAGAGAAAGGGAGAATTAATGCCAATCCACATCCCGCAGATCTAATTTAAACCAACAAAGTAATAAACCTACATTTTTGTGATTCCAAAGCCTTTTTTAACATGCGACATTCAAGCATGGTAGTGTTTTAAAGTATGTTGCAACAGATAGTTGTAAGAATAATAGGTGCAAGGCTTACCAGGAATGAGGGCTGAGCTATAGTTGCCCATCGTGACAGAGAGGAATACAAGTGTAGAGAGTGAAAGACAGAAAAACCTGCAGAGCCTTTAAGTCTACATCTACAAAACGACAGATTGGAGCAAGTCAGTGGAGCAGAAATCAACAAGCCCAGAGCATTCTCACATCGTGCAACAATGAAAAATCATTCTTTTGATATTACCTGAGCTCTTCATGACATTACAGCAACTTTGGTTTGCATTTTAAACGGGGGGGAAATACACGTGGTTGGGACACCAGAGGCAGCTGTTTGTCTCATGCCACAGCAGTGAACAAGTGTGCAACACGTGCTGGTACCAATGCACAGAAAGTGACAGATTATACGGTACGATCATTAGTAGTAAATAAATTACCATGTTATTGTCATTCTAGTCAAGGACCTAGGGCATGCACTCACCTTGTTTGGCCGGCGACACTGGTGAGGTACAGCAGCATCTGTGGTAACGCGACACCGGCCATTGTAACCCACAGTGGTCTGCAGAGTATGTTGTGATGAGGAGTGGTACTGTCAGGGGCTAAGTTTAGCTCCTCTCTGCTCACAAATATCACCGGGGCAGAGCGAAGGGTGTCACAGGCTGAAGGGCGAGGGGTGTGGTTAAAGGGGCAAACTGGAGTGTAGATTTAAGAAAACTAAAGATTAAACCCCAAGATACTTCAGTCTTCCTTTTTTTTCTCTTTTTACATTTAACTCACTGTGGTCTTGTCTTTCACTGCAACAATTAATTCCTGGAGCTCCATTGAATCAGCACAAGTACGACTGAAATGGCTGGGAGCAACTCAAAAACACATTTTGTGCAATATGACAGTTATGACAATCATAAAAAGGCAATTTGATTTTATCTTAATAAAATGGAATGTATCTATAATACTTTTCCAAGTGTCTCCACATGCTATATTTATTTTACAACCTCCTCTCCTCTCAGCTCTGAGTAAACAGATTTTCAGTGAATATTTGTCACAACTGTATTCCAAACAATTAAAAACAAGAGTCAGGAACACTGTGTCAAATTCAACTTTATTTCAAGTCTTAAACAATAAACTGAACATGTGATTATACAAGTTTTACAAGTCGGACCTAAGTATCGTTTGAAAAGCTGCTGTTTCCAATCAAAACACAAAACGAGACGCAACGTGATGAGTCTTTACAAGGGGTAAAGGTGCAGTATCAAAGTAAACATTTCTTGGACTTCATAAACCTAAAACCGTTTGCTGTTTGCATACAAAGAAAAAGCTAAAACAATTCCAGTAAAAATGAAGATTGCCAAGATCACAAGCAGCAACTCCCGAATAACTATACACATGAAAAAAAAGCAGGACAATATAGTGTGATGGCATTTGTTAAAAATATCCTCAAACAAAAGTATGGCAGTAGTTCAGAGATGCAACTGATACGCTTTAAGCAACAACATTTCCACAATATACAGGCGTTTGGGGATTGTAGTGAGGGAAGGGCTGGTGCAGTTTCCCAGCAGAGAAGATCTTCATCAGATTTTTCTGCCTCTTCCAGTATAGTGTCTGCAGAACATAGGACCTGTGCTGAAATCAGGCAGAAGTCACAGCATTACAAGGTATGTAGATTATTTCATGAAATGGGAAACCAAAGTTCACAGTGTCTCTGTTGTAGCACATTCTAGTGTTTTAAGGCGTGTTTAGACCAGTTGCTGTTTTTGTTTGTTCAGTGAAAATATTGCCGCCTGTATATAGAAAACGTAGAGTAGCATTTTTTTACATTTCTGTCAAATTGGGATGTTTTGGCTTTACTTTTGGGGAGCCATCAGAGTTAAAGAAGTGTTTGAAATGTTCCTTATTCTTATTTTGAAAGTAGTTAGGGTTAGACAAATTTGTCATTGCATAATGGTATCTTAAAACAAATTAACAAAAAGATCTGTTTTTCTTAAATCAATATTTCTCTACAGTGCAAAAACCAACCTCTGCTTTTGTTGTTTATTAAAGTAGCTAACAGACCTACTTATAGCATGAAAAAAAGACAATTCTTTATGGTTTTAGAGTCACCAAGGATACACTGAAATTGCCTGCTGCTCCTTCACAGTCCTAAACATTATGTAAACTTACCATATGTCACCATCGCTGTTGGTTGGGCCCTCGGTTGTACGGTGCACGCTGACGCATCACTCTCATGTTGCGGTATTTGGACATGATACTGTGAGTTTTTCTGAATACTGGTCTCTGATTTGGAAAGGGACGTGGCACCAAGCTCTCCTTTAAAAGAAAAAAAAAAAGAAATTCAAATATGTCATCCAGAAAGCTATGAGCCATTTCACTTGAGAATTGAGTGATTTCTCATGTGGACATGCGTACCATGAGTGGTCTTCTAAAATTTCCTGACATATCAGGACCCATCTTCCTTGGACCACCAACAAACTTTGGTCTCTGTAAAACACAATGAAAAAGGTTGAGTACAAACTGTATGAAATTACCCTAGTTTATTCTTACTACTTGTAAAATTAAAATAATGTGTAAATGTATGTTCACATCACTGTCCAGCTATCACAATACAAGCTTGAAATGGTTTCCTATTTGCAAAAACATTCCAGCTGACATATTTTAGGGATAGTTAATTCACCTGTACTGGTATAGCTCCAAATACTGAGGACAATACACATTAGGAAGTTCAAAAAAAGCTCTTCAGTGTTCTCTCTGTGCCTCAGATTACCTTTAGAGAAACCTTACTCAATGTAATTTAGTCATATTAACTTTACCAAAATGCTTAAATCTATGATGACTCGATTTAAAATATGTATTTTGTCTTGTGACCACATTTATTGATGCAAACCTTTGCTAACTTTCACATTCTGCACTGCATAGTCTTATGCAGTAATGTTTCATTCACCTGCATGGGTCCTGGTCCTGGTCCTGGCCCTGGTCTCCTGAAGGGCCTCCAGGATCTGTTCCCGTCCTGCATCATATGATTGAATGGCCTAGAAAATATATGAAGGCACATGAGAAACAGGACATTTACCCTAATAGACTTACTAAATAAATCAGGACTATGTTTCAAAAACAGATGGTACAAAATGTACCTAAACATCCTCTTATCAATGTAACCCCGTCTTCGGTCTTCAGGCGATGATCGTGAATCATTCATCTTTGAAGGTCGGCTGTTTGGTGAGGCTTCGTGATCTGAACTGTGTTCTAGAGAGGGAAAAAAAGATATGTGCTTTATAGAAACAACTTTAAACTTACAGAATAGTCATTTGATATGAGAAAAAAAAAATCTAAACAAATTGTACAGTAGAGACTATCCGAAAAATAACCAACTCACCACTCTTTGGCTTTGGGCTGCGGCCCTTAGAAGGCGAGCCGTCCTTAGAGGAGGAGCTCGGGCCCGGTGGCCAGTGGGACAAAACAACAAGGTCACGTTTCTCTATGGGAGAAGATCTGAGGAGAGATCAGTGGAGAATGTGTTAATGACAGCAGCATTCCTAGACTGGTATAAAGAGAGGTTCATGTCAGTGTTTGAACATCCTAAATGTTAACTGGATACATTATCATCATCAGTGTTTAAAAAAAGAAAGAAAGAAAGAAAATCACCTGCCAACTCTTAAGCATTGCAATTAAAATCAGTAATCAACAGCACTGATTTGCAGGCAGACAAATGATCATAAAGCCACGCATTACATGGGTACTTACAAAACAACCATGGACTGTCCATGCTTCTTCCTATTTTTGTACCCTGAATCAATCTGAGCTCTCTTCATTTACTCAGTGATTGTTAGAGTGGGCAAATCTTGGAGACAACGTTTAGAAATCGGTCTACATCACGTCACCAAATCTTCTCTCTCAGAAGCACAGGAGGACAATGACTCGTTTTCACAGTCAACTCAAACTCCTTTCATCAGGACATTCCTTTAATCGGCTTCAATCATCTTCATCCAAAAGGGTTTCTCAACATCTGAGTCTTCTTTAGTTCAGGTGAATGGCATAATACATCTGTCATTTACAGCTTCTTCATCGTAGCTGTCACTGGTTTTAAGAGATGATCGAGTGTTTCTGTCTGCCCAAACAAGTCCAGGTTTTGAGGCAGCTGTCTGAAGGCTTTGCAGTGCCCAAAAGTTAGACTTCTGTTCCCTTACGCCTCCTACTCTTCTTTACATCTTGGGCTTGGCATGATGTAGGAAAAGGTGATAAAGATGAACATCTGGATTATTCTGTTGTAAAAAGTACCATAAAGGGGCTTGCACTGTCCTCTTCATGCATTATTTGAAGACAAAGAGGGATAAAGGGTTGATTGAGAACATCTTTCGTCCATCATACATGACAAAGTCTTCACTGGCTGGAATTATTGAAGTTTGGTTTAGAGACTTTCAGTGGACTTCGGCAGCTTTGTAAAGCAGATACTGAATTTGCTGATTTCCCTCAGGTTGATGATTATTATATTTATCCACTAATCAGATTGAACACAGGAACTGACCACAACACACATTTAGACCAAGGCTTTACCAAACTGGTCTTGCTTCTTTCACCATGTCGTAACAAGTTAGTAGTTGGTTTTTCATCCACTTTAAATTCACTCTCAAGTCTCTTGTTCCACTGTCTTTTAAAGCCTTTGCTTTTTAGACTTTGAAGTTGTCTTCTTTTATCTTCTCTGGTCTTCTATTAAAAATGATAACATTTTAACAGGGAACACTGCTGATATGACTGATATAGAGGCATCAAATAGTTGAGACTTCTGAAAAAGTTGCTTTGACCATCCCCTGTGCATTTCATCACAACACTTGAAGATACTTCTCCAGATTTGACATTGACTTGATTAATGCGTGTCTAAATGTGTCCTGTGACCGTCTTATGACTGTGGAAAAGCAGAAAATTCCTCTACTCAGACGCACTGTGTGAAGAGCAAGTCGTAGCTTGGCTCCTCTTTGATCAGCTGAATGGAAATTAGGGCCATCCACAAGGTTTCACACATTCGTTTGTGTTTTTGATGTGCTTGCTTCTGATGAGCCAGTCCTCCTGAAGTGAATGTACTTTTACTGCAAGAATAACATGTCCACTTCCCAATTCCATTTCTTTGTAACACAAAGATGAGTCATTACTCCCGGTCTATGACGCACATGCAGTAGTGGCATCTGGCGTGTGTGAAGACAAAAACTCCTGCAGGATGTTTGACAAGTTGTCAAAAAAGATGGTCTGCTAATTCTTTTTCTTGGCGTAACTGTGTGATGTTTGGAATATAATTATATTAACTTGGAATTTTATAAATTTTCATTATAGGTAATTTTATGTGCATAGACAATGGTGTTAAAAATATTAAGATTTAGATGTGTTGTGTGTCAGTTAATTTATCAGTAAATGAAGGTCGTTGCATTTCATCATCTTTGTTAGCAAGTGGTCATTCAAGATACAGTCTTCATTGTTTTCTCACATTTCTCTTCTGTCGTCAACAATCATCGTTGTCCATCTTGGCATTGTTTTACTTTTAAATAAGTCGTTAAGTGTCACAGCTCAGATGAGCTTTGGGTTTGGCAATCCCTTGATCAAACAGGCCATTCGACTTGTAACTTTGCTGTCAACTGTTTTACTGATTGCTGTGAACAATGCTGTAGAATCGTTTTGATGTCTTTCTTTTTTCAATAGTCCATGACTGAGTGGCATGTTGACAATATCTTCATAGGGGCAGCAAGGCAATTTCAGTTTGGCCTTGTTGAGGAGTCCTCTTTATGTCTTCATTTTCCAGACAGATACAGTGGCTACGTACTGAAACTTTGGCTTCAATTTGCGCTTGTTTTCAAGTGAGGATGAGGAGGTCTTTACACCATGCAGAAGACCGCTTCTTTCATGCTTAATGCTGAGAAACTGAGGCATCCTTTTAAAAGCACAGACAAACATTTTTCCACACTCCGTTTCAAGGGCATTAAACATATGTCAGGTTTAAACAGGTTGGCTTTATCGATATGGTGCGTTAACTGAGCACTTTCTCTTCAGCCCACTTCATAGGAAGAGATTGTGAATATAGGCAGCACGCAGACAGGGAGGCATTTGAAAACCTTTGCCGTTTTTCATCAACTGAATCAGTGTTGCACATTTAGCTCATCACGACATCTCCATTTTCCACAGCTGGTACCCCCTTCACATAGAGACATTCTTTGTTGAACTCCTAATCATCATCAAGCCCCTGCGAACAGTGCTAGAAGGAAAATACCGTACCTGTGTGTGCTCAAGGACCGGCGAGACTCCACCTGTTCTTTCTCTCTTGAATGAGAGTCTCTTGAAGACTTGCTGGCATTGCCTTCTTCTCTGGGGGGTGATGGTGACTGTGATTTCCCCCTTCTTGGTTCCAGCTTTCTCAGGGGAGCTGCATTTGCCTGGAAGCGTTTTTTTCTGATGGCAAGAACAGAGCTGACATTTTCCTGTGAGGAAGAGTCACCCAGGTGAGGCCTGGGTTTCACAGACGGGGGTATTCTCAGCTTCATGAGAGACTCTGCTCGCACTTGTCTGCTCTTTACCAGGTAACTTTTATCTCTAAGAGACAAAGGTTTACCACCAAATGGCCTGGGGATGCTGAGCAGCTGGGGCCTCTCTCTCCTGAGGTGTTTAGGATTGCCATGCTCCTGTGCAGGATCTGAGGAGGGCATGCTGATGTCTGATATCCTCCTCTTGCGAGGTCCTCCCATTTGCCTCTCCTGAGGGTTCCTGTGGTAGGAGGATGACTGTGGTGGGCCTCCTTTCCACGAAGGAGATCTGAAAGGGGGCAGGTGAGGGGCATCCTGAGCCCTCTCTCTACTGTGGGATCTGCTGCCCTGCCTCTCCCCGGGACCACGCTGCCGCCTGGAGTCTTGCTCAGATGACCACCTGCACATCCATCAAACAATAGAGAAATCATTACAATGAGAGATCCCTTGTCATGTTAAGTGGGAGGTGGAACTTTTAACTTTTATCTTAATGCAGCCCCTTCATAATGCCATGTTAGAATGAAACTTGAAACTTTCAAAGAGCAATTACAGATTCCTCTCAATGGCAGGTGAAACCCCATTTACATCAGACCCTCATTAACCCCCTCTAACAATTATGAGTAGGGGCAGAGTAGAGGTAATCAATACAGCTCCCAATGACTGATAGGACTGGGCCAGCTTCAGGCCTCCTCTTTAATATTTTTACCCAGCCAGGGCTGTGGCATCACTCCTGTACCTCTCTGGACATGGGCCTCTCCCATGCATCTCTCTGGGGGTCCTCTGTGACCCAGAGGGCCCATGTTCTCCATTGTGTGGGTGAGAGAACGCTCCGTGCTCATTCCAGCGCTTCATGCCATGACCTGAGTGCTCATGGGGCCTTTCTCTGGGACTGTAATTCCCACGGGGGTCTCGACTTCTCTGCTCCTGATGCTGAAAACCTGACTGCCTTTTGTGGCCCCTGAAAGAGCCCTGGTTGCCCGGCATGGAGCCCGGTCTCCTGTCAGCTGGGTGGTTGCGAAAATGTCTTGGTGAGGGTGATCTGTGACCTGAGGGGTGGCCATGGAAAGGTGGGCCCCTGTGACCCATAGATCCTTGTGCAGGACTGCGAGAGGAAGACTGATGCTGGACATGGGGAGAGCGATTTTGCCTAGATGGAGAAGGTCTCCTCTGGCTGTGGTGTGGTTCCATTTTGGGATGGTATGATTGAAAGGAATCCTGATTCTGGGATCTCCAGTTATTGAAACGTGGTTCCCTCTGCTCGCCCATCAGGGGGGCTCTTTTAACAACTGGGGGTCGGCCTCTACCTCTGGAATCCCTCCAGTTAAAAGGGGCCTTTGGTGGGTAGCCCTGGACATCCCTTCGACCTTTGGAGTTGGGGTTGTAATTCCCTTCACTGGGTCCAATGCCATGGCCATCTCCATAAGGCCTGAAACAGCACAAGAAAAAATCAGACACTTTTGGATTAGAACAGACAATGCCACTGTAAAAAAAATAAAAAAAAAAATACCATAAATTCACAACCAGGGAAACTTGACATACTCAGAGGACATTACCTGGGCTTTAAACGTGGTGGGCCAAAATGTGGTCGAACCATCTTTGGATGTTTGTGCAGCAATCTATCTATGAAGAAAAAAGAAACCAGTTTGACACCTAAAAGATGATATGATGTGATATTTTTCTATACTTCAGTCTTTGATCCACCCTGTTTAAACAAGCACCTTGTACCCTGAAGCTTGGCACAGGTATAAGTAAATATTAGCTTTTATTAACTCAACTACATTTTGTTATCAGAATACTATGTTTTGTAATTTCCATTCCTTTGACTTTTTTGTTTATTTGCCCAGGGGCAGGAAATCTAAAATAGGTGCTCTCTGGCTCTCTGGGCTGTACTTTAGATGAAATTACTTATAAAATACCTAGCAGGAAATGCACTAAATTCCTCCCATCATTTAAATCTTTTTTCTTTTAAATACTGATGATGGTCAACCTGTAATAAGACAGGTTTATAAAAAGACAAGTTATAAAAAAAAAAAAAAAAAACACAAAGTCATCGGCCCAATAAAATCGAGTTTACATATCAAACAAAATAGTATTAATCAGTCCTCAAGTTGCTATAGACATTGAGTAAATCACATGAAAACATTCAAAATTAGAAGCAGTGGTTCAAGGTGCATACTTGAGGTTCAAAATGGCCAAAGCCAACACACATCAATATGTCAACATTTTTTTCAGAGGTAAAAGTCCAGTCACTTCATCTAATCAATACTATCATAGATAAGAAAAATAAGAATAGGAGCTTGCACTGTCTTCCTGTTGCCTTTTATCAAAAAGACATTTTAACTACAATTTTACTTACTTCAACAAAAACTATCCAAATTCCTATCAAGAGATAGGAAAAGCATGATTAAATAATGTTTTGGAGAACATGTACAATAAAGTTACGAGCAAACTTAACCAACCTGGAAATGTTTTTTGAAAACGCCCTAACAGGGAGTGTTTCTGCCCAAAGTTGTGCAATTCTTACATCAAAACCGAAAGATAAAAACCACTCATGACAACAAAAGAAAATGGTCGTCTTCTATAACGTGACTACAGTTAGAATTAGATTTTTAAATGCTCGAACAACTCAACTTGTTGAATCTCGACCAAATGCACCCACTACAGGATAAATAAAGTTTTATCTTCTTCAAATTTACAAAAGATGGCCTTAAATTCATCATCGCCAAAAAGTAAATAATATATTCATACATATTCTTAAATTCTCGTGCAAGGTTATTTACTTCTTTGGCAGACGTGGCGACAAATTATCGTCCTAAAAGATTACATTTGTTTTAGACTGGCCCAACGTGGCTGTTTAGGACGAAGATATATTTTAATACAAACAAGATCGTAATTGAAGCTTATACAGCAATAATATTTTTTACACAAAAAGAGTTATTCAATATAGTAGCCAATAAGATTTGTCATTTAAACAGCTTCGTACATAGGTACAATATGTCGGTAATATGGTCGCCGGGGGTTCCGTTTCAGTCTGATCCCTAAATCCTGGTGAGGAATCTGGGCAGGTCGTGCTTCCATTTTTGGTATTAGCGACTGGTAGTTGGTTGCAAAATAGGTCGACCCAGTTTAAATGTTCATGTATACAGACTCTACACTCGATGCTGAGCATGGTACTGATGTTCATAAAGTAACGTTACGTCAATGGTGTGGCTGTTTTGGGATTTAGCAACAAAAACAAACAAAGCTAATGCTTGCAGCCTGTTCTTAATGCGAAGGCCAGTTAGCTAACATGGGTGTTTCGCTACTTTGTAAAGCCGTTGAACGCAGCTCTCAGAAAATAAAACGCCAGTCACATTGTGAGTCACTCGAACATCTACGTGACAAAGTTTGCAAAATAAATCAGACAAAAAGTTAACGTTACTACCATTTCGCTTTCTTACGTAATTAGGAATAAACTACTTACCAAAGACAATCCGTCGAGTAAGTGAAAGCTACGTGTGACTGCGACACACAGTTCAGCTGCTCTTCTTCACTGCACCGCCTTCGCACTTCAAAGCAGCGAGTAAGGCGCCACCTACCGACCCGGAGTGTGTACTGCATTCTATAGAGACTGCTGGAAGGCCAGGGTATTGCGTCTGATTTACAACAATTTATTTAATAAAAATACATTTTATTTGTATAGGAAAACAGATGTTTTTCCTGATCCATGAATAGGGTTTCTTAATTTTTTCCTGGTGTATAAGATTTTATTTTGTAGTGTAACTCGAGTCCTGCAAAAATGCCTCCAAAATTATTTTTAATTATTTTTCTTATTTTTTTTATGATGGCTGTCTATAAAACTTCGTGAGACTGTCTTAAAGATTTGTTGTGATGCTGTTATATCAGACAGTGAGTTGCGTGTGCATTTTTTTAATCGTGGTTCCAACCAATTTGT
>JAOWBC010000182.1:16320867-16337460 GCA_028566105.1 Hypoplectrus providencianus
AAGGCCATAAAAAATAGTAGTTATCATGATTCTACTTTTAGAATATAGTTGTGAATAAAACTGGTTAGTTTGGTGTCACATACCTGCTGGAAATTACTTTATGAACATGATTTCACCACGAGTCATTGCAACTAAAATGTGTGCAAAAGCGAAACCTAACGTTTGCAGACACAGAATGTTGCAACATAAACCAGTTGCATAAAGACATTTACAACTAGACACTCACTGTCTCCATAGGAAATTATAATGGTTAGTATGGTTATGACTATTCCCAGTTCACAGATTATCCTCTTTTGGGATTTTTAGTTTTGATTGTGGGTCTGTTGTGCAAGGCCAACTCAAGTATGAGCAAAACCTCAAAGCTTTTAACTTAAAGATGTTTTTTTTATGGCTAATCTTCAGACCAAAAGATGTCGCCACATCACAGGCTTGTGACTAAATGGCTGCATAAAGAGTTAATCTGTCACTGGTTGTTCCTGGCAGTTGATAGTCTCAAGTGTCCAAGTCAAAGTTTATTTATAATTCACCTCATTAGACACAGGTAATTCAAAGTGCTTTACAGGGAAACAGATAAGACAGATAGAAGCATTAAATAAGATTAAGATGTGCAGACACATTTAAAACCAAATAAACAAATAAAAGTTACATAAAACCTGATTAATTGTTTTTTTTAAAAAAGAGAACAGGCTTAAGCTTGGTTTTAAAACCAGTGGTCCACAAACCAAGAAATAAACGTATGTATTAACCAATTAATGACATATTATACAAATATCATATATTATATTACAGCTCAGTGAAACTTTATTTTAATAGCTGTACAAATACAAGCTTATCTGAACTGCATGTTTGAACACAATCACTTTTGACCTACATAAAGAACAGTTTTATTGCTAGATTTCATTGTATCCACACCACGGTTAATCCGTCATTGTTTACTCAGCTCTATAGGTACACAATGTGTACTCCTGCTGTGTTTTTCCAGGTCTGGTTAATGTTTAACTTTTGAACATTCAAATGAAGCACAGTGATCAACTGAAAGATAAGAAGTCAGCAGAAGAAAAAGAAAACAGGATGTAAATTGCCTCATTGACCATATACGGACTGTTTAACAGGTATACCTCCTCCTGAGATGAATAAAAGGGCAGATCCTGAAGCTCCTGCACCACTTTTTTTTGACACAGCCAATGTACTTCTGTACATGCTTTCTAAATTCTTTGCCCGGGGGTGAACTCCTGAGGAGCGAATGACGAAACAAATTTTGCTTTTATTCACATTCAGAGGATTAATAAGCAAAGGGAAAAAGGGGAAAAAGAGAAAATGGCCAGTTTTATATTACGGAAAGCTGAACCCAACGACGTGCCCGATGTTATGCGACTCATAAAGGTAAGCCAGGTGTTTTTTAAACCTTATATTTTAACCACTATCAGGCCATTTCGAAGTATAATTGTTAATAATTCATTGTATTGCCACTTGCAAGTATACTTCATGTTTCTCTTGTTACTTCCTTATTGCGTTTCAGGAACTTGCTAAATTTGAGGAGATGGAGGAGAAGGTCGTGCTGACCGAGAAAGGTGCTTTAACCTACAAAATATGTTCCCCTATCAGAATGTAATCTGTACATATATACACCAGATTTTTTAACAAATGTTTTCAATTACAATGTCCCACTTGTAGATCTACTTGAAGACGGTTTCGGAGATCATCCGTTCTACCACTGCTTTGTTGCCGAAGTCCCCAAAGAGCAGAGCTCAGAAGGTAAAAACTAACCTAGAAAAAAAACATTTCCTTATTTTGAAGTTGTGTTTATTATTAAGAAATAAGTCAATCTAACTCTAAATTTGGCATTTTCTCTATAGGGTACACTGTGATTGGATTTGCCATGTACTACTTTACATATGACCCTTGGATTGGAAAGCTGCTCTACTTGGAGGACTTCTACGTCATGGAGGAGTTTCGCGGTAAGAAGAAGTCTGTTTTATGATGGTGGTAAAGGTAAATGATTACAGAGAACATCTTTTCAAAGAAACTCATGAACTTACTTTAATGGTGCTTTTAATCTCTCGCCAGGTTTGGGCATTGGTTCACAAATCCTGAAGGTTCTGAGTGAGGTATGTTTTAGCACATGAAGCTTCTTCTGTGATGCAGATTAATTTAAGATGTAATTAAAAGCTCATATTGTTGTTTTCTGGCCCGCTGTAGACGGCAGTGAAGACTCGCTGCAGTGGCATGCACTTCATCGTAGCGGAAAACAACACAAAGTCCATCGAGTTTTACAAGCGGCGAGGAGCAGCTGATCTCTCCTCGGAGGAGGGCTGGCGTCTTTTCGAGATTGAAAAGGATGTTCTGCTGAAAATGTCAGCCAAATAGAGTTTACTGTTTTTTTCACTCGTACTGATTATTTGTGATGATCATGTTTTCTTTTAGTCAGTGATCTGACACAGACACAATACATTTAAATTTGTTGTCTTTGATATTAAATTGTGTCCTTTGAATTAATTATATGCTTAATACTGAACAATTATGATAATGGTAAAATTCCATGAAATTTTGAGAGAAATCCCCAAAATAAACATGATTTTGTGTGTTAGAATTTCTTGTCTTTATTCTTATTTAGCAATCACCTCGAGACACTTTTGTACGGATCTTTGTTGGGCCCTGACCTCCAGGTTGGAAACACTTGTGTAATTATTTACAGAGGGAATGTTTTTGTTTTGCCTTCTTATTTTGTACTGCCATTATAATAAAAACATGAACTTTTTATTCAAAGGCTTCAACTTTGTACTCTGTAGTATTAATTATACCATGTTACATGACAACATTAACCTCATTTCCAAGTATCTTAAAATCAGTTGTCAGAGTTCTGAAATTCTGTAGGCTATTAAAATTAAATATGCAAGATAAAAAAAAAAGTAACATTACAAGTCAAGTCTTAATTTGAAATTGTCATAAAAAAAAGCATTATCAAGGAAATGAAAGAGCTTGTTCAGCAGAATGATGGTTGGTGTTGGTATTTTACGATATTATTATATAACTGGAAGTGATAAGTAGTTTACATAATGTTTATTAGTAATAAAATGGTATGATAGGCAGATTATAAAGTAATAGAGTTGAATTAGGTGTCTGAAAAAAATCTATTAAGTACTTAATGTTTACCTCTAAGTGCAAGAGGTTTGTACTTAAGGACAGCCATAGAAATGTAATATGCTTAAATACTTCAAAAAATTGTGTGCTATTTTTGTAATCAAAGCCCCTCTTGTTGTTGTATAATAAATGTGGGATATATTCTATCTTTCTACTGTATGATACTTCAACAACCTTCATTTATTTCCCCCCTCTAGCTGTGATTTATGCTTTTGATTTTTAATAATAATTATATGTTTTTTTAATGTATAAAAAAATATCTTTTTTGTATACAATGTTGAAGTGTTGTGCAGAAGCACGCGGAATAAAGCCGATCCCGTGTCAAGGTTTTTCATTGGAAACTTGTGAGCGGTTTGTTTAAATGCTGGATGCTCTCGTCTAGAGGTCATAGTTTAATCAGTTTTTATTATCCAACTTTCTGCTGCAGACAAGCCAGCTGTTTTTTGAGGGGGGGCAGATGCATTAATCAACCCATTGCTAGCTGCACCAACCTCGGGGCATAAACTAATTAAAATTAACACTGCAGTGCACGTTTTGACATAACCCGTGTGAGCGGCGGTCCTCAGATTATGGCCTGTTTGGTGCCTGCCGGTGTGATTTCCACCACAACCCTTCCGCATTTTCCTGCTGCTCTCGGGCTGTGACGTGTCGTGCTGACGGCGGCCTCGGAGCTGGAGGAGCGGGGGGCTGTAGCATGACAAGACCTGGCTCCAGACGTCCTGCTTTGGTTTCAGCGGAGCTCCAGAAACAACCCCCTAACCCCTCCTTCTCTGCTCCTCTCCGGCCCGCCCAAATAACACAAAATTCCCGACTGAATCCAGCCCGAGTCTGGGGGAACCAGGCGGCCTGGGAAGCCGAGGAGCGGACGGAGGCCACCCCTGCAGCATAAATCTGGTACGCTGGTCATTTTTGCTCATGTTGTGCCCATTTGCAGAGCCATGTGTGCGTTTTTACGTGTCCGGGCCTTCTTGTTTTTGCATGCATGTGTTATTTTAATTTATTTCTTCATTGTCACCGAGAGGCCGCAAAGGGTTGGGCCTTTTCTTCTCGGGCCCGGGCCTCAATAGAGGCCGTAATTGGCAATTCAGGCCTATCTAGTTAGCTAGCCAGCCCGCTGAAAGAAGAGGACATTTGCAGTGCCGTGTCGCCGTTTGTTAGCGCCATTTATGATTTAACATAACAGTAAATGTGCTTTGTTACCTTTAACAGTAGCGTAAATGGCATTTTATCATCGCGGAGTGGTGTTTTAAGTAACCGTTAAAATTAGCATTTCTCCAGACGTTAAGCTAACAAAATGGCGGACGCTAAGTGTGATGAAAATCGGTTATAGAAAACGAGCGAGCCTTCCTCTTTCTAGCTGGGTACTCCATAGTCGTATTATTGTTGCACCAATGTCACATTTCTTTTTTATCATCTAGTTTTATCTTGCTGCATGCATGTTGGGGCTATCTTACGTTCCTGAATGTGTTGTGACTGTCAGTCCTATGCGTTGTAATCAGTGCTAACGCTGCTCCAGTGGGCAGTTGAAGACGGTTAATCACCTTATCGGGGTTTACACTGTTTAGTCTGTCATGAATGAGAAGCTGCGCTAGCCTGCTCGCCACGGTGGGGTTTTAATGTGTTGGCGGCATCTTTCAGCACACTGATGCGCTGTGTTGTGCGCCACATCTCTGCACACCGTTGTCATCATTTTCCACCTGGAGGTGGGGGATGGTACATTCAGTGGAAATTAAATGGCACCCCGGCTTCATAACACTGTTTACATCTCTGCATCCCACTCTGTCTGTCTGTGTGAAAGGGAGATATTTATGTGATCTCACCTTCTTCTCCAGGCTGAAGGTGCTGCAAATTGGGCTGAGACATTTGTTTGTTTTTTTGTAGCTGAGGTTGTGATGCAGTAATGGCAATTATGGTAGTAGTCATCTCACTAGCTGTCCTTTTGCCGCAGACACAAGTAAATCCTGCATAAATGAGTCTTCTTTTTTAAAATAATTTAATTTAGAAGGATACACTCAATAGGAATTTAAAGCCATAATTAAGTGCATTTTATTTTTAATATCAGGTAACCTTATCTTGTGGTGTGGAAATACTGAATAAAATGTTAAGACAAATGAAGCTCTTTATAGAGGAACTTGTAAATTGCAGCATCAGGGTACAAAAAAGTGCAGTGGGACATAAAAAATAGAATAACATAATGACAAATATTTATATATTTATATTTTTAATTTGTTTTATTTCAAGCATATAACACATGGGCTAAGTTTAAAAAAACAACAACACACAAAATGAACAATATCACAGACTCTTGAAATTTCCAAATTCATACATACATAAACATTTAGTATACATGATATTCCCTGAAAATGAGTACTAAAATGTAAACACTTGAGTTCATACCCCTTCACCATAACAAACTGAATTTGTATAAAATAGATAACATTAAGAATGATCAGGGTCAGACTGATTTTTCAGACTGATGCATTGAATACATTGATTATTTATATTTTTCTCCCACTGAAATGAAAACTGACTTTCCGTGTGGATTTTGCATATATTTTTGCATTAATATGCCTATGCAAATGTTGTTGTTTTTTTGTTTTTTTTACCATGTTTCATGTATGAGCTGTTAAGTTGGTGGTAGGGCTGCAGTAGTTGTATAACACCAGGCCAGTGTCTCTGTCATATGAATCACATTAAAATGTCAATTAACACACACACTTGACTTGATTCTCCTGCATGCAAATAGTGACAAGCTCATTGTGGTTTTTCCCTTGGCACATCTGGAAATGAAATGACTAGATTCTGTTCAGATAAAAACAACTTTAATCATGGTAAAATCGGCTATAATGGTTGGAATTATCAGATTTTTCAAAATTCAAGAAGTGAAGCTGGGTTCCAGAAATTCTTGATAACATTTCGATTTTAGTGAGGTGTTTTTAAGGTTTGAGACAGGGGTCTCAAACCGGCTGCAGGTTTTCATCCCAACCAAGCAGAAACACTCCTGAATCAAGTCGTTCAAATCACCTGAACTGTCTTCACTCAGTTGATTAGCAGCATCAGCTGTGCTCCTGCTTGGTTGGAACAAAAATCAGTTGGACACCTGTGTTAAACTGATGCATGAAAGGGCTGGTGTGGCTGCAGGTTTTTGTTCCAACTGAGCTAGAGCACACCTGATGCTGCTAGTCAACTGAGTGAAGACAGTTCAGGTGATTTGAATGACTTGATTCAGGTTTGCTTCTGCTTGGCTTGCACAAAAACCTGCAGCCACACCAGCCCTTTCATGGACCAGTTTGAGACCCCTGGTCTGAGAAGTTCTTGAAATTGCTGCAAATTTTATAGCAGTTGCCAAGTCTACTTACAAACAGTTGACATTCTTTGATGTCCTGTCTAAATGCTGCCATAGGTTTGTATTATAGCAGATTCTGCTTTTCGAGTCATGCAGTGAAATAAACTGTATAAATATGTAATTCACCACAGCTGTATGCGACTGGAAAAGCTTGAAATAATTAAAGTACTTGAATTTCACTCCGGAAAAGGTGTAGGAAGCCTAAACACAAATACAACTTAGTTATCTATACATATCCCTTATGCAACTTGTGTGACCTTAAGTGCATTGGTCAAGGCTGCTAGATCGGCATCATACTCTTTATTGCACATTGATTAAATAATATGTGACACTGTTGAGTAAGTACCATCATGATAATAAGTAACTAATCATTTAGTCTTCAATGGGGTTGCATGATCCCTCTTTGTTTCCAACAATTTTGGTCACCAAACATTCAAACTCTTTATTTTCTTTCAGCTGTCCAGTAACAAATGCAGCGCGAGGACAATGGATGAGGATGTCACCAGGCTTGCAATACATTCTGAAGAGCCTAAAATAATCTTACACGGATCGGGTAATAAAACATTCTTTTTGCAATTATTTATTTTAGTATGGTAGTGTTTCAAGCAGTGTAATTCTTTGACTAGCAAGATAACTTAAAATATATTTGAACTGAAGTGTGTTTTGATGATATGGTTGCATGATGTCATTAGGAAATCAGTAACACCATTTAGCATGCCATGTAAAACATCCACACAGAATAATCTGATTACCTGGGTAATCCTGTTTCTCACAGATGAGGGTGGTGCCGGTGGGCAGGAGTTTGTTGTGGAGCTTCAAGAGACTGTGTTGGTGTCAGAAGGCGAGGGAGAAGGCATGGCAGTTCACAGGTTTGCCCCAGATGAGCTAGTCATCCAGGATGCTGTTGAGGATGTTGTGTCTGAGTACGTGCACTGTGATGAGGACGAAGATGTCGCAGTGGAAACCTGCGTGATGGCTCTTGAGGGTGAGGAGGAGGGTGTTGCCATGGGAGACATCCCTGAAGATGGGCTGGACCCAGAGCAGCAGGAAGATGATCAAGATGGCTGTGGAGATTATCTGATGATCTCATGTAAGTTTACATCTTTGCGATGGTGAGGTTGGGTTGAATATGTTATTATTCCACTTGAAAGCATCTTGGGAACATTATCTGGTTTCAAAAAAGATAGTTTATATTATTTTTAAATGCCAGGTTATGCACATTTGCTTAATTAGAAATGAATTTCAGTTTGGAATGCATTTTCTTTAGAATTGTAAATTGTAACAACACAAATTTGTGATGAGGTATTGTTCATTCTTGTCTACACTGTCACCTGGTTATGACCGAACAATTCCACACACTTGCATGTCTTTAAACGAAATATTGTGTTGCTACCTCTCACTAGTGGATGAAGCTGGCAAAATGGTGTCTGAAGATGGAACAGAGGTAACGGTGGAGGGAGCTGTGGAGGACCAGGAAGTGGAGAAGGATGAGGATGGACAGGAAGTGATAAAGGTGTACATCTTCAAGGCTGACTCTGGAGAGGATGACATGGGTGAGTAGCAGCTAAGCTTTAAATCTCTGTTAGGTTTAATTAAAGGTATAATTATAGTTGAGTACTACTGTTTACCCAAAATATAATTCTGGATTTGGGTTTTTGTCCCTTAAA
This sequence comes from Hypoplectrus providencianus, assembly GCA_028566105.1. Taxonomy (NCBI): domain Eukaryota; kingdom Metazoa; phylum Chordata; class Actinopteri; order Perciformes; family Serranidae; genus Hypoplectrus; species Hypoplectrus providencianus. The sequence continues at coordinate 16,329,022 of JAOWBC010000182.1, forward strand.
GTTCCATGTTATTGGATACTTACTGGTAGATTTGCTGGAAAGTGGGGGATTTATAATGTGTATCAATTCTGCAGGAGAATCGGTCGACATCAGCGATGGAGACACAGAGAGTGTGGCATTAAATGAGTCTTCAGGCCAAACACTCAGAGAGAAGATGGTTTACATGTCTGTCGGGGATTCTCATCACAATCAAGGAAATCACGGTGAGTTATCCAGATCCGAACAGCAGGGATGACAGTGATGAAACAAAACGTTACTAGTTTTTGGTTTTGTACATGTTGGGCTCATCTACAGGTGGGTCCAAGGTGACTGATGAGGTTTATATGGAGGTGGTGGTAGGAGGCGAAGAGCCAGTAACTCACGACCGCTCGTATGACAGCGTGTCTCTAAGCAAGGACTTCATGCCTGTGGCCTGGGCAGCTGCTTATGGTCAGCACCCTTGTCTATTAAATTGTTATTTTTAAAAAAAAAACCAACAACACTGGAAGCCTGTGCATCAACCACGTCTCTGAGTGTATTGGCGTCAACTTTTATAGATGCTGGTTTTGTAAATTTTTTTGGATTAAAGTCTTTCTTTTGTTCTCACAGGTGCAGAGGATAGCGAGAGCTGTGAGAACAGAAATGGTGCAGCCAGTGCACTGCTGCACATCGACGAATCCGACGGGGTCGACGAAATCAATAGGCAACGCAACAAAAGCAAGAGACGGTCGGAGCCTCGCCAGGTGCAGACTGGTAAGAGCATTTCAAAGTTCAGGCATCTGGAAGTTGCCATTATAGGTGGCGCTTTCTGTCATTGCATCATTAGGCAGTCCTTTAATTAATTGGTCAACGTTCAAAATGTTAATATTTAGCTGTTATTTTTTCATGGTAAGGTATATATTTAAATATAAAAATACTCTGGAAAATGCTTTTAAACATAATTTAGTGTTTCTTCTTCACAATCACTCAAATAAACAAAATCTTTTAACATTTGAAATCCAAAAATCCTGTCAATCATATTTGTTTGTTGTTTCCTGGCGTCTCACACCAGTCTTGGAGTTGTTTTAAGCTTAAACTGTGTTTTTTAGTTGTCATTTGCTTTCTCTATCCAGCGTTTTTGTTTTCTTCCCTATACAAATTGTTTGTTTTATCAGCAGTTATTGAACGGCAGCATTGCAATGGAGATGCTGTTGACTGTTGTTATGGCACTCCTTATCTTGGACTGCATGCAAGGCTGTGTGTCGTCATTTAGTTGAACTGTTGCTATATCTTTTGTTCTTTGCACAGGCTGTTTATTCTGTGTTGTCTTAGCTTTTCAGCATGTAAACAAGTAGTTTACAATTCACCTCTATACTAACTAGACACTGGTTTTAATTGCCATTTTTTCTGCTTCATATATTGAGAAGCTCTGAATTTCATGAATATTTTTATTTGATATCAGCTGTTTTTAATGTAGAATATATTTTATCTGAGTTTATTTAAATTGTTAATATTTTAAAAGTTAACATGACAAACAACATTTTGGGCATTTTGTCATTCCCTTTTCCTTCTTTTCATTTTTCAGCCATCATCATCGGTCCCTATGGCCAGCCTCTGACAGTTTACCCCTGCATGCTTTGTGGTAAAAAGTTCAAGTCACGGGGCTTCCTGAAACGCCACACCAAGAATCACCACCAGGATGTTCTGACGAGGAAAAAGTACCAATGTACAGACTGTGACTTCACCACCAACAAGAAAGCCAGCCTCCACAACCACATGGAGGTGCACGCTCTGAGCAGCAAGGCCCCTTTTGAGTGTGAAATGTGTGGCAAGGAGTTCCACCAGCAGGCAGCGCTGTTCTCTCATAGACTGCAGCACCACCACCGAGAGCCCAAGAACCAGCCACCTCCGACACCCACCAAGATGCATAAATGCAAGTTCTGTGACTATGAAACAGCAGAGCAAGGACTGCTCAATCGACACTTGTTGGCAGTTCACAGTAAAAGCTTCCCCCACATCTGTGTGGAATGTGGAAAAGGCTTTCGACACCCTTCAGAATTAAAGAAACACATGCGCACGCACACAGGCGAGAAGCCTTACTCCTGCCTGTACTGCGACTACAAGTCGGCCGATTCCTCCAATCTCAAGACGCACATCAAGACTAAGCATAGCAAAGAGATGCCATACAAATGTGAGCGCTGTTTCCAGACCTTTGCTGAGGAGGAGGAATTAATGCAGCATGGACTAACACACGAGGAGAATAAGACCCACCATTGTGCCCACTGTGATCACAAAAGTTCCAACTCCAGTGACCTGAAACGCCATATCATATCTGTTCATACCAAGGACTATCCACACAAATGTGCCATCTGTGGAAAAGGCTTCCACCGGCCCTCTGAACTGAAGAAGCACTCAGTATCCCACCGCACCAAGAAACTCCACCAGTGCCGACACTGCAACTTCAAAATTGCAGACCCTTTTGTTCTCAGTCGCCATATATTGTCTGTCCACACAAAGGAGCAACAGGCCTCTCCTGAAAAGAGTGAGTCTAAGAGGACAGAGACGCACACTCCTGTTGCAACACCTAAAAAGTCAGCACCGAGTGGGTCCAGTGGCGCCGGCCCACCTGGCAGAGTCAGCGCAGCCAGCTTAGCCAGCAGTGTGACTGTAGTTATTGGCAAAGGACAAAAAGAAAGGAGAATTTACCAGTGCCAGTACTGTGACTACAGCACCGGGGACGCTTCGGGTTTCAAGCGACATGTGATTTCCATTCACACAAAAGACTATCCGCACCGCTGCGAGATTTGTTCGAAAGGCTTCAGACGACCCTCGGAGAAGAACCAGCATATCATGCGCCACCACAAAGACGTGGTGCAAGCAGAGTGACTCTGACCGAGCCAAATACTGTGCCACAACAAAAGAACAATGTTGAAGCAACCATCACACCCCGATCTCTGCACCCTCAGCACACACAGAATAACGTGGCGTGTGTGCTGCACTTAGTCTGTTCTGTTGTTTTGCTCTTTTTTGATCCTCAGCCTAATGTTTGTTCAGATATGTATACACATGTACATAACATTAATGCTCTGTCCGAGTTAGCAACAGAAGAACCCCTCCGTAGACTTGCACTTTTAACTGCATGTCCCTTTGCTGGTAACAGTGTGCATGGCAGATTGTGCAGATGTCTCTTTGTAGATATACATTTTTAAGTTTGCAGGCAGCAATCAGTTGTCAATCACTATGGTCCTAATTATTTGTCTCAAAACTGAAGTGTAATTTGCAGAAACGTTTGCGTCATTTTGTTAAAATGTACTCAACACAGCAGTATGGATGAGCAACTTGTTCCCAGTAGCACTTGCCATCTTGGTAAAGATCATGATAAATGCAGTAATCAAGTCTGGTTGTGTTTGACAGATGGTGTGTGAGAGAGAATGTGTGTTTGTGTGTGAGAGAGAGTGAATGACAAACAAAGCATTTGTTGTGCTTCCGGTGCTCCGACCCCACCACTCTGTAACATAGTGCTTTTTGTTGTGTTGTTAAAAACACAAGGCCAGCTGTGTACAGCACTCAGAGAAAAGAAACAATCATGCTTAGCTTTGTACACAGAGGGTCTACGATCATTGAATTAACACAAAATACACAGTGAAATAGTGGATGTGTCATGGTAGTGAATAAAAGTTCACGTATGCACCAATATCACAATGCGATCATTAGCCCATCACTTGATTATCATACCAATAACGTTTCAGTTTCAAGTCAGTTTGTGTACTGTAAGATGTTCAGAACAAGTGTCCAAGCAGTAGCGATGAAGTCTGACTGACAGTATTTTCAATCCATTAATTCTGCCTAGAGATGGAAATCCCATTAATTTGAAATTTTTGATGATTTTTGATTATTACTGATGACGAGCTGTACAAGCAGAGGGTTTCTTTTTCTATGAACAAATCTCTTTCTCACATAAGTTGACATGATATCTATAAAATCACAGAAAAAAAGCATAATTGACAACTGCCTGATATTAGGCTGGGTTAAAGAAAACAACTTCCCAGTATAACAGTTTGGCCTAAATGGGAATCATACAATGAAACTGGTGCTGCTGTTCTGAAACTATGGACTGAACACTTTGTTTTCGCCCTCACAGATGTACTTTTGCCAGTAGAAAGGGAAATTGTATATCTTTTTAGATGCAACTTCAGAGGACAGGTGCTGGTGGTGTACTTGTACTATGGCTTTTTACATTTTTTTTGTTATCACATGTGATTATTCCTGTTTTTATATTTATTTCATTTACAAGTTGTTGTATAGTTAAGTGTAACTAGACTTCTATGGGACGTAAATTATTGTTTTGTATACAAATCTGTACAAAGCGTGTAGATGTAAACACTTGATAAAAAGGAAATCTGAGCTGTGTTGTTATGGATGTACTTCAACGTATTTGTTAAAAAAATGGTAATAAAAGCAAAGTATTTTAGTTGTTTTGTCATGTATTTCCCCATGTTTAAAATCCCGCCACTCAAATACATGTTTTGCTAATGTTGAATGTCTGATCTTGATATTTGTGCAGAGTTTGACAATAGATTTGCAAAGTAATTTTCCTTTTGCAAATCTGACTTTAAAGGTGTTTTTTATTGTTAAAAGTTTTGTTTAGGGTCAGTTTTACTCATCAAAACATGTTTCTGTGTCCCACTTTGCTCCTCGATAAGTTGCTGTTTGGGTCAAATTGATAAGATTTACTCAGTTAGCTGTTTTTATTTTTTTCAGGCTGAATTTCTTGCAATCCTGCACATCGTACCTTTAAACTTTAAAATTACCTATTAGATTATAGATTTTTCAGAAGAAAAAATATTTAAACTTTTTGTGTGGGGAAAAAAAAACACAACAGACACATTTCAAGCAGATCATTTTTATGTCTCATATCTGAAGAAGGATATTTAGGGCTGCAGGTAGATAAGAACCAAGCTTTCAATCATGTTTTACTGGCATAAGGAGCTTTTCCTGATACAACAATTGAAAAAGCAGATAAATAAAAATGAAACTGAGCTGTGTCCATTGCAGTGACCTTGATTCAATCTTCAGACAGCATTGCTGACGTGACAAAAACGGATCCGAAAATTAAACAGCTGGGCACTCCGCTAAAGAGAGATAAAAGGAGCAGTGTTAGCTGAACAGTGCATAATATCTAGCTTTTTTTTTTAACTTTTTTATTTTAAATCTCTGCATTAATGTAACCAGTGGTGCAATGCATCAAAATAAATTTACTCCAGTACTTAAGTACAATTTTGAAATACTTTTCCTTTCCTTTAGTATTTCAATTTTATGTTACTTTTACTCCACTAAATTGAATTGCCAGTTTTAGTTTCTTTTCAGTTCAAGATTTAACATATAAAGAAATACAAGATTTTTTTAATCAAACCTTATAATCTTTTATTTAGTTGTTATATTAAACCTATCTTTACAAAATTAAATAATTAAATAAATGCATCAATATAAACAATCTAATCTATTTAGAGTAAATAAAACGATCGACTGGGTCCATTCTGCAGTTCTTTTACTGTTAATACTTTAAGTACATTTTGATGCTGATAAATCTTATTTTTTCTAGTTTTGAATGCTGGCCTTTATATTGATGTAATTTCACAGTGTGTTATTAGCACTTTTACACTTTTTAGATAAGGAATCTAAATACCTTTTCCACCAATGGATATGACATACCATTTTTGGGAAGGATAGCTATGTTTTCCGGCAGGACTCCGGTCTCCAGAGAGAACTGCCTGAACTTCTCCAGCAGGTCAGTGCTGAGCTCCTCTGCTCGGCCTGTCAGACAGCGGGGTGTTAATCTGCTGCAGGGTGCATGGCTGAATTAGTTAGATCACATTCATCCTGGTTGATGGTAACTTTACCGTATAGTTTATTGACCACGGTGCTGTCGCTCCCCTTGCTCTTAACGTTGTGGATCAGGGCGTACTCGTCATACTTCACTCCAACAATGTACATTTGGTTTATGTCCCCCCAGCCTGGAAAAAGGAGGAGAGCAAAAAGTACCAAGAAATATTAAATAATAATATTAACAATTTAGATGTAGAAATAAAGAGTATTAACAATTTAAACAAAAAGAAAAAGTAAAGGTCAAAAATTTAAAAATGTTCATTTAGTTTATGTTTTTACATGAAAAGTAACTACAGCTGTAAGCTAAATAAAGTGGAGTAAAAAGTACAGTATTTGCTTCAAAATGTAGTGAAGTAGAAGGATAAAGTTACATAGATAAAAATATTAAGTAATAGTAAATCAAAATGAACTTAAATACAGAACTTGAGTAAATGCACTGCTCTGCTCTGTGGTCTCTGGAGCCTTTTTGTGTCTTTGTGTCTCTTTTATGATGTTGTCTCATTGAGTGACTGAGCTCCCGAAACACTGGACCTGATCCTGGTAATCTGGTGCAGTAATCCGTTCATGAATGCTGTGGATGGTTTGATCGTGTTTATCACTCACTCGTGTACGTGAACTTTCCGGGCACATCAGACTTCTTTGCCAGGTTGGCGAGCCTCCAGCAGGAGCCGTCAGAGCTGCAAAGACAAACAGTGAAATATGATCACAGGTGGAATGTAACTAAGTACATTTACTCAAAATCACATTTTTACGGCACTTTTAATGTACTCGAATATATTGTAGGGGTCGTTATAGTTGTAGTAAGAGCTGAAAACAAGTCTTAACCGTAACACTACGCGTTTATTTCATGTTAACGGTTGAGTTCTGTCCGGCCCGGAAATAAAGTACAGTCCGATTCAATTAAGACCTTACGTTACCATGGTAACCAAAAGAAACAAAGGAAATTTAAAGTGACAGTAGCCAGAAGGCGATCATTACGATAAGCCACATTATACCTCTGCTTCATTTAGCTGACAGCTTTAGTTTTCAAGTAGAGATTTAACATAAAAAATATTTTTAAAAATTAAAAAAAAATTTAATTGTCAAGCAAGCCACCACATAAAAGTATTTGAAGCAGTTGAAATTAGCTATAAAATAATAATCCAATAATATATTTAGAATAAATAACATAAATGTGAGTGGGTCCTTTCTGGCTTACAGTTACTTTGAGTCCATTTTGATTCTGACACATTTGTACTTTTACTCCACTAAGTTTTGAATGCAGGACTTTAACTTGTAGTGGAGTAATTCCACAGTGTGGTATTTTACTTCCTCATTTCTTTCTCTCTGTCCTCTCTCACTCACTTCAGGCTGGCGTAGGACATGTCCAAGTCCCCGTCAGCGGTTGGGGTCATCAGGCCCGTGCCCATCTTCATGCTGGCTCTGCGGCTGACGAACCACTGGGCGTTTGTGGCAAATCCAATCAGGTACCACTTCCCTGCCATCTGTGGAAACATTTAAAACAGGGAGCTGTTAAAATGTAGTTGTAAGTAAGTGTGGATATCCTTTCCTCAGCAAACAACTTCAGATTAATACACACAATTGCCCATTCATATGCAAAATTGTGTTGCAGGTGCGTCAAACACACAACAAATTCAATGGAAAAGATGTTTAAATGCATTTAGTAAAATACACAGTTATGATATATAGGTTATGCCTTTGTTGGTCTATCAAAGGCATATTGGTATCAACATATATGCTTTATACTTTTTTTTTTTTACACAAGATATTATGCAGAAATGTTGCATGGCATGATTTTGAAATTGTCAGATATTTTTTTCATTTTCTTTTTTGAAATTGTCAGCATTTGACTGAAACTGACTTTATTTATCTATTTATTTTATTCCAATTTAATTTTGATTTTCTGAGTTATCATTTATAATACTTTTTGACATATAATACATTGTTTGTCTGATAAGTAACATTACATATTATTTATCATATCAGTTTTCTATTTGAGAAAGCTGTCTACATTTTAGTGAGTAGTGAAAAATCAGTGCACAATCACAATCACAATAAAGATCTATTTTTTATTTCAGCTGAAAGCAATTGCTGTATTGAACAACATATCAGCTATTAATTAATTAATAACAATTCACTTTTTTTTGACAATTTAAAAGGCAAAATCATTTCTTGTGCATACAGATGCCAGAAATCAATATTGATAAAAAATAAGATAATAGTTTTTTCCAGTTATTTGTCTTACCCCCTGCACATTGAAGTCAGCCTGGGGAAGCACTTCAGAAGAAACCATGAGGGAGCAGAGCACAGCGCCCAGCACTGTCAGCAGGAAAGCCATCGCTACTGAGGAGGAGTAGGATCGATGAGGAAGATCTGGTGCTGAACTTCTGCTCACAAACCTTTATATAGTGCAGAGCCAGACTCATTTTCCCTCCCTGCCAGCCCCACCACACATTAAACCCTGTCCCACACCAACCCTGGAGCTGGGATGGGTTCAAACACGTGAAGCTTCAGAAAAACACACACACACACACACACACACACACACACACACACACACACACACACACACACACACACACACACACACAGCTT
>JAOWBC010000182.1:16360049-16374630 GCA_028566105.1 Hypoplectrus providencianus
AACTCGCGACCCTCGGCACCAAGCACTCTTGCTGTAAGGCATGAGTGCTAACCACTGCGCCACCGTGGGGCCCCCAAATATTATTATAATAATTAAAAATTATGATGATCACATAATGTAAAACTTCTGCCTGTCTGAGTATTAAATAAAGAGTAATTGCTGGCCGTGAAAGGGCAAAATTTCAGGTCACCTGCCAACATAGCTGATAATTACAACTGAATTTCTCCTTTAGAATTAATAAAGTATTATTGATTTGACTCACTGTTTTAATTCATAAGCATTCAACATCGTTTTCAGAATAATGCATACAAAATGGAAAAGGAAATAATAATCATACTTTATTGTCACATCTCATCTATTTGCAACATTAACAAAGACAAACATTTGACATATAATTTAAGACAAAAATACATTTGATCTGAGATAAACTCTGTATTTAGATTTAGGATTGATCGGTGCACAAAAGAGGCTTCAGTCTCCTATTTGATTGTAATAATTGTTAATAATTCATATCCAGTGTTCATGACATGGTTGGGATCACACATCAGCCTTTGTATGGTATTTTGATAGGCTGATTCATACCATTTCTAAGCAAATAGTGAAAATATGATATTTCAACATTTTCAAACACATCACAGGAAATAATTTAACTGTAGAACAACACTGTATTCAGACTGGGCGCAGGGAAGTGAAATGGTCACAAATTGAGGTTGCAATTACAAACTGTAAAATTTAATTACTCATTAAACATTCACATATAAAAGGAAGGGGAACATTTAGTCCAAAATGTTATCAGGGATGTGTGATTCTGTGATTAAATGCTTAAAAATTTCATTCATAAATAATAAGCCTTTTTTGCATAACAGACATTTTGACTTGTCATTATGTAAAAGAATTACATTTTAACTTCACTTACATTTAGGTTTCCCTGTGAGGTAAAACAGTGTGACAATGATTCAGCTTGCACCAGGCTCCTGAAACTGAAGCAGCCAAATGGAAAGCAGCCAATCATTCAATTATTAATGAGTGCGTTTTTCCGACTGCGAAATGTCAAAATGTCTTCAGTGAAAAGAGCCTGGAACTGAACATCAGTTTTAAGGTCTACTGGACATTTTCTGAATGGGTATGATGTTTTCACGGTGTCCGTTTGTTGTCAGGGAAGGACATTATTATAAGAACAGTTAAGATTGACAAACTGACGGCTCACATTTTATCAGTAGTGGAAAAACTAAAAATATACAGACACAATTTGTCCCCTTTGAGTCTGAAAAGTCAAATGCTCCATGAGAATGGGGCCCTCTAATGCATTTTTCTTATGAGAAATGAATGTGGCAGCACATTAATAATGGAGGATGAAGCTCAGGTGCTTTGGCAGGAGCGGATTGGGACGCAGAGTCCACTAGGTGGAGCCAAAGAGAGTGATTCACTTTATGTTTCTGCTTTATTTGCAGGGAGGGTTGAGTGAAAGACACCTTGCTGCACTCTGTGTTTGGTCAGTCTGACCACTCGTTCTCATCCAGCTCTGAGTCGTCCTCAGAGTCACTGTACTCCACCGCAATGCGCCGGGAAAGGATGGTGGCCACGTCGTTGCCAACCGGCTCCCGCTTGTTCTGCTGCTCCTGCTGCTCTTGGACTTTCTTGAGCTGGATGCCTGATGAAGGCACACACACACACAGGTTATAGTTTTACAGTGTCACGTCTGCTTTTATCCAGCACCAAAACAGAAATCACCCAGACTCACCCATGCGTATGGCGGACAGCAGGTCGCTTCTCGCGTCTCTCACAGGTTTATTCTCAGTTCTGCCCCCTTCGCCGTGTCCTGCCAGGTGTGAGGGTGCAGCTGGGGGAGGGAGAGGTGGAGGTGGAGGGCCTGGGGGAGGAGGGAACATGTGCTGCCCCAGAGGAGGTACAGGTGGGAGCGGGTAGCCCGGGCCCACATGCAGAACTCCATTATGTGGCGCTGGTGGAAGCGCACCCAAAGGAAAACCAAAGGCTGTCTGGGCTGAGGGGATGGGAGGGCCCGGAGCAGGAGGCGGGGGCAGAGAGCTGGGCAACAGTAAAAGAAAGAGGATTATGCTGCTGCTGCAAAAAAGAAACATTAAATTGAATTGTCTCTCTGATTACGCAACAAAAACGAACTTGTAATCTGCAGGTGGACGTATTGAACCGTTCATGCGGTCCGCGGGGTGAGCCTCCGCCGTGGCATAGGTCACCCTCTTGTAATTGACATCAATGCTGTGGTATTCATGCTCCACAGGTGGCGACGGGTGTGCGTTCCCGGGCACGTAGTCATGTGACTTGGCATGATTACAAGCGGCATGAGCAGGCACTGGAGGGATGGGGTAGTCTGGGAGGTCAGGCCTGGATAAACAATGAAAACCAAAAAAAAAATAGAAAGCTTCTCATGCAGATGCATTCACAGATCCAGATGGTGGATTTATTGTTATAAAATCAAAACTGAAGCTTTACAAAACAGAGTGGGTTCTGTTTAGGCCACAGGAGCTACATTACATGTCTGATTGTATTCGCCCAACTATTTTACTTTAACGTAAACTTCATATATATTTACATTACATATTTAATTTTTTTTTTTTACTTGTATATGACCTCTATTTAATGGATTTAAAGGTTCATTACAGCAACATTATGTAATTTCCTTAAGCTAATAGACTCCTAATATAGATATATATATATAGTGCATATTTTACAAACACTCTTTTCACAGGCTCAAACAAATGTTTTGCCAGCCCTAATATTCAGTGTTAGAATTAATCCCTAAAAATGTCTCTCAAACGCAGCCATTTGTGGCATTTTAACTGTTGATATATATATAATTCCTTTGTTACATCTCTACCTGCCAGACAATAAACACCAACCTGCCGTCTGGAGAGAGCGAGCCCTCAGACGACGCCCCTCTGCGGAGACTCTGTGGATGGCGGTGATCAGGACGAAGCTCCTTATCGAAGGCCATCATGTTCCACTCCTGTCTGCGATTTCTCACCTTCCTGACCTTCTTGACCTCGCGCTGAAGGGTGCTGCTTTCCACACATCGCTTCTGTTCCTGTGCAAGGTGGGTGGAGGGATGGGAAAGGTGAAAACTCAATTGCTGAATAAATGCGTAAAATGAAATTGGAGAAGAAGAGAACAAGTGCTCTCACCCTCTGCCTCCGCCTTTCTTTCCTCTTGTCCTCTGTGTCCTGAAGCATTTTCTCCTTCCACAAGTCAAAAAAGTACGACGGGTCTGAGTAGAATTTCATGGCATCAGTGGAATCCTCTCTGCATTTGAAACACAGTTTTCATGCATGAATAAAGAGGTTTCCTGTGCAGGATTGGGCTTGAACATCACATGCAGTACCTGTAGGCAGTCAGGGTGCTGAGCGGAGGAGGCTGGTCGCATCCGCTGTGCATCTCAGCCAACGAGTTCGGAGTGCTGTCTTTGGACAAAACCTGCTGGTCCTGGACAGTAGAGCTTTTAAATGCCTTCCTCATGTTAATATCCTGAAGAGACACTGCCAAACAGTAAGACGGGGTTTAAAGTTTAATAGAATGCATGTGAGAGTGAAAATGAGACATTAAACACATGAATGATTTCCAGTGAACTAACCCTCCTCCACGCTGGAGTCCAGCTGGGTGACCTTACAGGCCAAGCGGTCGATGCGGTCCTGGAGAGAGTTGGCACGCACGTAGAAAGTGTTGGCCTCATTAAAAAGCTCCCCAAAAACATTTTCTGCTTGTTTACCTGCAGCCAGAGCAAACAGACGTTAACCAGGAGAAAGAGGCCGTTCATATCAGTGCCAGAGCTCACCAGTATTTGCTTTTGTCCTCATTTTATTCTCCTATTTATAATGGGCTGATATTTATTTTGTCAGTCCCTAATCAAAAAACATTAGGAATAGTAAAGAAAGTGCAGGTAGAGAAACATAAAATACATTTTATGTTTTTTTTTAAATACATAAAGCATTTGGAAATGTGATTCCATTATCCGGTTAATACACAGGAAGGTGTGTTAGACCTCTGCAGTATAGAAATAAATGCATGACATTACATGTCACAGTAAACATTATATCTTATAATGATCCTGCAGTCATTTCTCTGGATTATACACAAGCTTTAAGTGTTTGGTCCCTGCATATAACAGCATTAATGGCACACGTCAAACAGCTCAGATCCACTTAATGTGAAAGCTATCATTAGGCTGTTTGTGTCTCCGCCCACTCACTCTCCGTCTTATCTGCCTGGGTTACAAAGCTGTACGGTAAGCTCTAAGCTCCTGCAACTTCACTAAACCCACACATACACACACTAATCAGAGCACCCAGTGGCCAGATGTCCAGGAGTAAATTTGCTCCAAAAATAGATCTTCTTTCTGTGTCTTGCATGTTTCATTGCGAAAAGTATAACATGTACACAACAATGCTAACATGGATAATTCTTTGCATCATTAACTATTTAAACCAATTGGCTTCTGTCTAAATAGCTACTGATGACTGTACAATATATAGAAGTTATTTCCCAAACAGATAATTGATTTGCCTTTAATATTTGTGTTTTAAGGTGCTTGTTAGCCTGCAAGGAGCCTAAAATCATGTGACACTGGGATAAATGGTAATTGTTTTCTGATAATCCCTTCCCAGAGATTAAAAAATTTTAGGCACTCCTAACACAGTATAGATGTAAGTCAACATGTCATGAACAAATATTCTTACTACCGTCAAGGAAGCTTACTGAAACCAAAAAAACTGCTAGATTTTGTCATCCTTGTTCAATTGGGGTTAAAATATTAACTCAAATGAAAAAAACTAAATAAAATAACCTACTGGTTGCTTTCATGGTTTCCATTCACATTATTTGGACTTTTCGTGAACTTGTTTTATGCTAATTTGGTGGGTGGTTTTGCTAAAAAATTTAAACAGGTCAGACAATTTTATTCCTGTAATGATCGCACATTAAAGTCCAGGTAAGGTAAAATCATAGATTTGTTTGAGAACATATTTTACAAGTTTAAAAATATAAGATAGATGAAGTAATATAAGTAATATAAGATGGAAGATGCAAAAAAAAAAAAAAAAGACTGAATTTTTGACCATTTCAACAGTTTTTCCACATTTCAGTATGTTCAAGATTTTTTATATTTATATGTAATTGCTTCATACAAACTCAAAATAACATGGTTTGATGCAAGAACATTTAATCATGAGTAACTGTGATCTTACTCAGACTGCTGAGCTGGCGGATGATGGCGGACAGCGTGTTGTTGGTTACACATTCCAGCTCGTTGCCAATCCTATCAGGCACTGCGCCGTGGCACAGGTGCCGAGGCTGAATGTTTCTCTTGACCAAAGGCATGACCCCCTCTCACATAGCGGCCACAGCACCTGCTAGGGGACAGAAGAGAGCTCTGACAGCTCCCTGGATACAACAAACAACCTGCAGGTTTAACCCACATCACTCAATAATACATAACTACAAAGCAAAGTGTAATCAAAATCTCTAAATTTATGCAGGTCACACTGACCTGTGCATTAGGTGTGCAGGCTAATACATGCATTTGCTACTGTACTATTTGTTTTTAGTTTATTTTCATTTCATAGGTGTCACATGAAAAGAATCATAAATAAAATATAGAAATTGCGTATTTAAAAATTGTTGTCGTCGTCTGTCTTATCAAACTGATTTTCCTGTTCAAGTCAGAATTGCTTTCCTTTTGTTTTGATTATATTAGTTTAAAAAGTGTATTGGAAAGCATCAAAATCCAAATAAAACTTTTTATGATTTCTTTGTTATGTTTGCTGTGTTGAATATTGGGTCACTTGCTGTTTGAATGTCACAATTTATCACCACCTATCAAAGTGGTACACCTATTGTATGTTATTGGGTATTTTTAAATGATTAAACATGCTCAGCAACAGCTGTTTTATTCAGTGAGCCTAATGTGATAAAAGAGGTGCAAAGACAATACATGTGGCATATTTTAAGTGATTTTGCAAGTCACTTTACACTCCTTTATTACATGGATTTGAAACAAAGGTATCGAGTGATTGCCAGTAATTGCAGGTAGGGGTGAGCCAGCACAGTAGCAACAATAAGAACATCAACTTACCACAACTGCCATAATTTTCCTAATCTGTACACCATGGCAAACATGACACAGAAAGCCAGTGATTGTTTGATCACCCAGGGGAGTATCTGGAGCTGTTTTTCCTGGCAATGATTTTGCAATATTTACATCATTTAGACAACTTTTAAGTAACACTCTGATCCTTGAAAATCTATTGAATTACCATGCTATATTGTGATAGGCATCATTATCGAGACATGAAATATTTTGTATTTTGTAGCCGATTAATTAAAACTAAGAAACATTGCTTGTGATGTATTAATGAAAAGAAAGGTATATAAAATTTTACAAGCAAATCAAGTGCTTGAGAGCAACTTATAGCCAAGGCTTGCTTTAGCTGTTAACTATTAGGCCTAAGTGAACGTCTTATTTCTTTTTTCTTTTCTGTTTTGGTACACTACAACTGCATAACTTTTTAATTGCATGTAAATGTAAAGATGTTTTAACTTGTGTGATCTCCTGGTCTCATTTACTTTAGAGAAGACATTTAAGACGTTTTAAATCGTATTGTTGTAGAGTTGTTTATATTATACTTGGCTTGCCCAAGACTCAAAACCTTTATTCAGGTTTGGTCATCATTATTGGAGAAATGGCGGGCAGCCATTTCCCAGAATCCTCTGCGGGTGCGCGAAAGTGTCACTCGGCAACAAACGTGCTAGCTTGACCGTACTCCTGTTTGGATGCTCTTTTAAGCGATTCTCTGTCACAAAGCTGTTAATTCAGTTTGACAGCAGCAGGTAATTTTTTCAATACATATACATGAAACATTTTGATATCTAGCAATGTGTTACCGGCACTAGACATTTTAGATAAATTAACCTAAAAATATCTTACCATCGTAGCCGTTTGGTTTGTTGGTTGGCTTAACGTACGTCTTTTCTTACGTCAGCACGCCAGGAGGGGCAGTAATAACAATAATAATAAAAGGGTAAAATATTTTAAAATAAAAATTACAAGTTTTCATGTTTGATGTCGTTTAAAAAACTAAATGAGTGTTGTGAACATTCAAAATTACGGTTGACATTATAATTTTATGTAATATTCTTGTTTTCCGGTCGGCACGCAAACACCAACTTCCCAGAATCCACTACGGGGGCGCCAAACTGTTACTCTGCAACGAACGTCCTAGCTCGAAGGAACTCTCCATGTAGATGTTTTCCTAAACGATTGTCAGCTACAAAACTGTATATTCTGTTTGACATCAGCAGGTAACTTTTTCAATATACGTACACAAACATCTGAATATCTAACAATCATGCCAGTCGCACCAGAAATGTTAAACCCAGCGTTAATTCGCTTACCATAGAGTTTCCGTTGGGTTAGCTTGTTAGTTGACGTTTTTCTACGTCAGCACGCTGGGAGTGAGGAGTAAATGTCAGGTCCAAGCTGTTTTATCCAAATTAAACAAACTCTCCGCTGGCCTGCTGCAGTCCTGTGTTGTGTATTGACAGTAGTCATCTCTGCAGGGCGGAGTTCACACTGAAAACAAATCTCCCTGGTCCAAATCACAGCTTGAGCCATGAGGGGATTTGGCCAGCAGATTTACTCCTGTCATCCAATCACAGTCATCATGGCAGCCGTTTGACATCCATTGCTTTATTTCTGGATGCAGTCCTATTTGTGTGGGCTACAAGTCATTATCTGCCTTCTATGAATTGAGTATTATATGCCAACCTTCGTTATTAATAGTAACAACTTATCAATGAAGGTTGCGAGTAGAGAATACCTTAATTATCGTCAAATCTGCTCATTTGAACCTGTTTTTATCAACATATCCAGTCAGAAAATAGTGATGTGTCCATCATACTGTGACCATTAAAGTTTTTCATTGACTTATTTTCATTGTCAAAGACTCTGCTTAAACTGAAAATACTGAATCAATATTATGACAGAGCAGGCAAAAGCAAATCCTCACTTTGATCATTTATTTGATTGTTATTTAGTTTCAGTGCTAAAATTAATACTCACAAATAATCCATGAACCAAGGATTTACTTAATATTTTGATAATTAAGAAGTGACCTAATTGGGACCTGTTTTTAATTTATCATTAAGTCTGGTCACAAAATAGTGAAGATTTTCATCACAATTTTTCAAAAGCCTAACATGAAATTTTAAAATTACTTATTTCACTGACCTAAACTGTAAAATATTTAATGTGCAGTGTGATATTAAACAACAAACCCTCACTTTCTGAAAGCCATTTTTTCCTGACATAGATTATCTGATGATCAAGTTATTGCTTGTTTCATTATAGTTTTAGCAATAAAATTCAAACAAATTATTGATTATTTAGTTGTAGTAATTCTGGGTTAAAAAGTAGGCCTACATCCTGTTCTGAAGCCTTCCATGCACTTTCATAGCTGTTCCTCATGTTTTGCAGTTGCTTAAAAAAACATTATTTAAATCAGTACTTTCTGTTAACCTTCTACAACTCACTTCTTTTTGATTCCAACGATCTTCTTGGCTTAAACAGTGGTAAAATAGTCCCATCTGGTCTCATAACATTTCAATGGAAGCAACCTGGATTCATAGTGTAAAAGAGACATCCAGTGTTTGATTTGAAAGCTACACGCACATAAACACAATGCTCTTTTCTCACAGATGGCATGATCTGGATTGCAGGAGGGGCTAGTGTAACCCAGATATAAGGGGCTTATATCTTAATAAATGGCACGCCATGATACTATAAATCTCATACTTGGTTCACAGAAATATTATTTAATGCAAGTAATCTTGTTGTATATTCTATATTGGAGGTCAGTGAAAAGTGTAAGTAAACTTGTTTGCATGAGTACTGAGTATGCATTTAAGAAAAAGCAAACTTGATTTGAATGTTAGTATTCAAAAGAGAAGGTAGAAAGTGTTTTACAAGAAGATTATGCAGGTAAGAGAATTTGAGGACAGTTAAAAAAGCAAGAAATTTACACACCACAAGATCTAGCAAAAGATCAAGAAAGAGTTTTAAAAAAGTGTTCACATATATATACTTTTGTGAGACTTTGCTAGAGCCAAGCTTGCTTTAAAAACAGTCCTTAAAATGAGTAAACATAAAAAGGCTTAAGGGACAGGTTATTAAATACAGTACAAAAAAAGAGCAGAGTAGCCTCGCATAAGATGTGCAGTAAAATAATCATCAAAGAACTGATTACCAATTAAACAAAAAAACAAAACACCTAATATTTAGCATAAAATGTACTCTCAATAATGTCATTCTGCTGCCTTTGAGTGAAGCCTTATGCTGAGGGGTCTTCCATATTTTATACAGTACCATAATCTCTTGGCCAGCTCAGAAGTATTAACCCCAATACAGTACTTACCCTCCCCATTATCACCATCATTGACCCTGTTGATTTCACACTATGTAGCCAACCACCAGCGTACCCACTTACTGTACACAGGCCCAACACCTCCATCATCCATTACTCACTGACTGCCTCTCCTGTGATATTTTTCCTCCTATTATGGCTTTCTGGTCCTCCTCCATATTGATCACTGCCAATGCCTTGCCAGTTATTACCCACTGAGTGTGTGCCAAACACAGACACTTACACACACAGAACTGTGTCACTAGCATTAGTGTATAAATCCTTCATGTCTGTGTCTAAATTAAGCTTTAAGATTAAAATCTTAAATTTGGATGACATCTTCTTCACCTATGTTAATCAAGGAGCTGTTTTACAAAGATGGAGTGTGGCAAATAGAACAATTTGCTTTACTTTGTGGTTATTTCACATATCATCATCATCATGGACTAATATGATGATGCATGTTGTTAGTGCTAATTGAGTAGTTTAAAATGAATTGTTTTCATTTTTTATTGTATAACATTACTTAGAACCGGAGAATCCTAGGTTTGCACATAAGCCACATTTTTGCTGAAATCTTCAAATTACCTCTCCCTATCACCTGACTTGCTAGCTAGCTAACTCACCCAATGTCACATTCCACGCTGTATGCAACTAGCAATTTGTGATTTTACATTGAAAGTTTCTTTAAGAGCCATTATAGGTTCCCTGATGCTCAAAATGGTCACTTTAACTTTAACTATGTGCCATGTGTTGGCTATTGTTGGTAGTGTGTGCATTTGAGTACCGGTAGTTAATTTCTTGGTCAAACATAATGTACTTTAAGATAATTGTAAGAATTTGTGAATATGTAATTAAAAGCCAGCTATAATCAATACAATTGGTATTATGTCTATGAATATGTATTAATCTTTGTCATGAGCAGCTCTATCTGGCTATGTAATGTTTTTATTTCAGTGACTTGTGTAAAATATATTTAATATACGGCTTGCATGAAGACAAATATGTTTTATTGAATATTTTTCTTCATCAAATAGATCCTGTGACTGATCAGCTTTGTGGGTGATGAAGATGTGAAGGAGCAGCACTGGAGTTACGTGTTGAGTCCTGTTCTTCTCCCGGGACAGCCAGATACCCCAGGTAAGAGATATTCTTTCCAAAGAATAGGATAATCCATTAACATTTTTATAAAAACCTTCATAAAGCTTAATGTCAATACAATGCAATTAAAAAGCATGTCTTTTTTAGTATATAGGTACATGAAAAATGGGATTCCAAATCAAGGTCCTAGCTTTATTTCAAGCTTTCAACCATTTCACAAGGTTGTCATCATCAGAAGGGTTTTTTTCTGTCATGTTTTTTCAATACCTGTTATAATCCCTTTTATAGCATTTTAAGATTTGCAATTTATTCTTGAACTTGTTCTTTAAAATAATATCAATATTACCAACCAAGCTCAAGGTCTACGTAACACATTATTGCATTTGTACTGCAGGTAATTATGACTCATATTCACCTTTTATTTGAGATGGCGCCTACTGGTGGCTGCAGTAACTATGGCAAAGACCAAATAGAAGTGAGGTTATGGAGTATAAAGACTTCAGAATTCAAGGTTATTTAAAAAGTTATGGTTAAGTTTTGCATTGCCCTAGCTCCATCACATTTTGTTTTGTCACTTTTGTGAAATTATCACATCTGGTAGGAGTTGTCTTTTGAAGCCAAACTATATTTTCCATAGCCTGGCCATACATTTTTGTTTACTAAACTTAACCAATCTGCAACTAATCAACAGTGTCAACCCTGGTCTGTAAAACTGCGACCTTTATGTTTAAGTATACGGATGTTTTGTGCTCCTGGCACTAAGAAGTGGTTGTATGGGTTGAAGAACTTGTTGCTCTTTTGGGAGCTTTCAGTCGTGTCATATGTATCTTTTGGAGGTTTGTTAAGTGGTTTGCTCATAACTGAAATTAAATAAATAAAAAAGAAAACATCTGCTTCTATTAAAATAGTTATTTATACCTGATTTACAAATCATTTTCTATTGTGATAATTAAACATTATTGCTTCTTTTCTGAATTAGAAAGTCAGTAAAATTCACCATACCTTGTCATTATAAAGCTATCATCGAGTAATTATCCAACAGTTTTCTTCTCATCCTGTTTACAATGGGCCTTTACAAAACACAAAACCTTAAATTTTCCCATAGCAGAGCTCAGCACATCACACGACAGTGGGAAAAATAATCAGCCGGAGCTTAAAGCCGTATCAAAAGCCTCACAGTTCCTGAGCAGCCGCCTTTAGAGGGGGTGACTCTTAGAATGCCTCAGCTTGTTTGTCTCATGGTTTAAGTGGTGCACATAGCCATGGAAAGATCATTAAATCACTGTTTTACCACTTGGCTTAATCCCCACAACAAAAGGGGAAGATACAAAAAAAGAGAAAATGGAGAGAAAAAAGTGGTGGGCGAGATTAAGTAGAAACTTGATGGATCTAAACTGACGGCTCTGTTTCCCAGCGTTGCTAAGGGGAGTTAAGAATCTTGATTCCACATCTCCCATGGCTGAAGAGTGGCTGCTGATCGGACGTCCCCTGTTACCCCTGCAGTGGCCAGCCGCGCTTGTAGTGTCCGCTGCTGTGGCCATCTGCCGGATTACCCAGCAGGATATATTTTTATAGAGAGCATCCTATTCATATCCTGCCTGCAAAGGTTTACATTAAGGTTGAACTCGGGTGCACTTACAATGGGAGATGAAGTAAGCTCTATCCTTCTTACAGCACCCCTCCCCATCTTCTCACTGTTTGGAAGACTGATGGCACTGAGTTGAAAGCGGCTGCTTCACCGCGGCATGAAAGAGGATCTCATGCAATGCCACTGTCTGCTGCTGATTTTTTTTATACACACTGACAATAAAGTGGTGCCCAGCATGAAAAAAACATTTGTATGTGCCAAGTGCGATTGTTTCTTCTAATAGGCATCAACAGGCCAACTTCTCTGTGTTACCATACAGGTGAACTCATTCCTGGGAAAATGTTTTTTTCTTTCTCAGCCTTGTAGGCGCGATGGCGTCCCCCTTTTTCCTCGGCCTAACGGGATTAGTCGTGCCAGTGCTACCCCGGCTGTCACGGTACTGTCTACTTCCCATCTCTCTTCTGGGCCTCTAATGTGATTAACCCATTCCCTGTGGTCCAAATGGTTCTGGAGGGTGGGTAGAGGGGGAGGGGAGGAGGGGGGCACCTCCCTGGCATGTTCCTCCCAATGCCTAACTCGCCATCATTGGCACCTTTGTCAGGCAGGAAGGACCGGGGTCAAAGGTCTGTCAGGATGTGGAGACGAGTAAAAGTGGCTGAGGGAAGAATTCATAAACTTAGACACTTAAAATTTGAATAAAGTAATAGTATAAACCATTTAACATGAGAGTTATGCTTGGCTTAAAATCTTTAATATGGCTCCACAAGGCTATTTGCACATCACTAGATCTCACGTTAACAGCCCGTTGTGTTAAAGTCTGATCACAATCTATTCAAGCACCTCAATCATTAATGAAAATCTGTTCAGGCTGATTTGTATTATGGCTTTTGCTTTCACAGACATCAGCCCTGAATATTTACTGCTTGCTTAAGTGGAGACAATAATGATTGCCTACGCCCATCATCTTGTCAAATGTCAGTGTTGTGGGGCTTCGCCTGTTTAACACATGTCACGCTCATTTTCGACTCATCTGTCGCAAGTCTTCTTCAGGGCATCTGCTGCACGCAGAGGACCACATGCCCTTTGCCACCGCTCAGAGGGAGAAGCCTCCGAAACCAAAGGGCTACAGACAAAACCCAGGGCTGAAATCACCTTTACAGTGGCAAGCACTTGTCACTTCACATTTTTATATGTGTGGTGATGTTGAGCATACTGTAGCTTCTCAGTATAATGAGAAACATTCATTAAAATGTGCATGAAAACTATCGATCTCACTCCCTGAGACTCTAGAAGGGAAATATAATTTTTGTTTTTAGAGAAATTTAGCAACACCAATGAAAAAAATCTCAAAACCTAAAACAATAACTATGTTTAGTTAAATTCCATATTTACTTCAAAAGAAAATATTTTCAGCTACTTCAAGATAGTTCTTTGGATGAAAATGTTTCATATAAAGACATTTTTCTTGTAAAATATTAGCCTAACTAATTTAAGCCCTGTCTTGTTTTTGAAGATTAGGGACAGATTTCCCTCACACCGTGTTTTTGTGAAAGCCAGGAAAACCACAGTCCCTGTCCAACAACATCTACCCTCATGCTGTGTTCAGCAGCACTTCACGTGAGTGCACAGCCTCGGTCAGGCGACGGCACGGAGAATTAGGAGTCTTAATTAAGATTTTTTACAACCCTGCATGTGCTGTTCATATGCGAGACAACGGGCTTGAATAGGGTGGGGTGCGGTGGATCCTTAAACAGCTGCCTGCGTACTCTGAAACAAAACCCAAAGTTAAGATAACAGTTAAGATACGCACAACGAAGGAATGTGTGTCTCTCAACTTTTACCCTTGAATATAATGCATAGAATTGTTCATATAACTATAAAAACGTTCGGTTTGTACATAAATATCTGTATTTAGTGTTCACATTTATATTTTTAGGCCTGAAAGAGCTAAGAGAAAACAATTCGACATTGTGGTTGAAAGACAATACCATGCATGAGGGGGTAGGACCCCTTGTGTGGAGATTTGGTGGGTTTCCAATCCTGATATCCAACCCAGCACCATGTAATGGAAGGTGACACTTATTGTATTAGCAGGGGCTAATGAGTGTCTAAAAGCCTGTGTGACTGTGTGTGCCGAGGAATCTCATCGTGTGTGTTGGATGGCAGGAAGAAAGGACGATATCACTGCAAAGTAGACGAGGCCATAAAGTGCAGCCACGCGAGGCCTCAGAGACTTTCAAGCGCTTCAATTCTAATAGAGATATAAAGAGGAGAGAATGAGTAGCCAGCTTTATGTGATGTCTAATCCAGATTTGTTTAGGCAGGTAAAATTGAGGAATATTCACACAATCTAACCTTAACAGCCTCTCTGCTTTCCTCTGTTGTCCACCCTGTTTTCAGGCTCTGCCTTTCTTGAGCCCCACAAACTAAATTTTAACCCAATATGTCTCTGAGGACTATAAACAAA
>JAOWBC010000182.1:16397970-16415320 GCA_028566105.1 Hypoplectrus providencianus
TTTGTCAAAGCCAAGAAGAAAGACCAGAGAGAGCTGGATATTTTGAAGTCTTCTCAAAAGGCACCAAGTCATTTTTGTGAGAGCCAGCGACATCAGGCTTCAAATTGCCACTCGACACTTGTCGCTGTGTGGCAGGCTGGAAAATTTAGCTGGACTCAACTTTTTTGTGAGCTCTAATCACCCCCTCCCCCCCTCCCCCCCTCTCTTTGTCACTTCTTTCTCTCCATCCTCACTTGTGAGCGACATGAACTTCAGCAGTCAAACTACATAAAAAACATGCTATATCTGAGTGAAAACATTAAATTCAAGTGTGTCACTCCCAGGTTCAATAATTAATGATTCACCATCTAAGTTAGTTAAAAAACAATCAGAGACATGCCTCTGTTATTGATCAATCATATCATTTATGCACAGAAGCTGTTAAATATGCCAACTCCAAATAGGTTTCCAAACCTTCTCCTTTAGCGCCCCCTCTAGTGCGGCGCCTCTCTGCGCAGTTTACAGTGTATACCAACTTTTTGCGCTACTGAATCTAATGATGTGACAAAGCATCAACCAATCATGTTTTTTGTTCCATCAGTTATAATGGAAGTAACTCGGTAAACCTTTATAATAAATTTTAAATGTCTAAGGATGAATTGTGGTAAAGTAATATTTTGCTAGGTTAGCTGATGCTATACTAACTTTCTGTGTAAATAGACAGATTGCACTTAAGCCCCGCCCCCACCAGCGGGAAAACAAATCCCTCTCTCTTTTAATGACTTTGTATTGAGTGAAGGAACCTCCTTGACTATTCTGTCTGCTAGCAAACAACAGGAAAATGTCTGAAAACCCCTGTGTGGTGAAATGCAATACCAACAGGGTAAAGAACCCAGAACTATGGGGCAGAAATGGAAACAGATGAACACAGACATGGGATATCAGGAGAAATAGTTCAGAGAACAATCAGTGAATTCAGTGTTAACTTATGTATGCGATGAATTTACTCTTAAATGTAACCAAAGTAACTTTTAGTTAAGCTCAAGCATCTGACACTCTGTCATTCGTATTGCAGAATATGTATAATTCATAAAACTTAGGTATTAAGCGCCTGAAGCTTGCTAACATATAGCTAACATTACTTTGCTAACTGCCAGCTTTGGTAGACATAGAATACTAAAATAATCATATAATATGCTTAAATCTAATTACTCACTAAGTGGTAGTAGAATTGGACTAATTATGTTCTGTGCCTTTAAATTTTGTATAGTTTGTCAAAGTGAATAGTAGTAACAAGTCCCACTCAGGGCTTGTACTTTAGTTTTTCTCACAAATTGCCGCTAAAGAAGACAACCATTACAGACAACTTTTTTTTTTTTTTTTACATAAAAACTACATTTCATACACACAACATTTTTAACAAACATACAATACAGAAAATAAAACACTAAACATCTCAAAACATTTGAATTCAAAGATGATTTTGTTGACATTATTTTGCCACAAAATGTTTCTTGATCTGTGTAATTATGATGCCAAGCAGTTATTTTAATTATCATCTTGAAATTGTCTCTTAAATACCTCCAAATAGTCCTTGAAATGTTTTCCTCCATCTAGATACGATCAGGCACTTCTCAGCCTGATTAAACACCACGAGGTTCTTTAACTCCTTATATTTACCACTGCAACTAATACATGTTTAGCATTTAATTCCCTCTGGCTCTCTCGAGTCCACGTTCACCTGTGGAGCCTTATATCTGTCACATTGTGGTAGCTCAACTGACTGCAGCTCTTTGTCAGCCTCCCTCTCTCTTAAGGATTCATTAGTCCCTATAGACTCCAGCAGCCTCAACATATTGCACCATTCAGCTGGTACTTATGTGTCATCTGTTATCTATTGGACTGGTGTTTCTGGTGAGCATATGAATGATAATCAGGCCTTTGTGCGCCCATAGAGGTGCAGCAGGATCCGCAGTCTGTGATGTTGCCTCAGGGGGAGATTAGCAGGGGCAGCCGGCCCTCTGTGTCACGTCGACAGTCACAGCGCCCATCCGCGGCTGGGCCAAACCCCACTGGGACCTTAAATCCTGTTACACTGTCAGCTAAAACCATCATTTGTATTAGAGATGTGTGGGTGTTTAAGTGTGTGTACATATTAAGTGAGGGGGGATAGTGTCTTAAACTATGAATTATTCATACCAAAAAGAAAAGGAGATATTGACTACATCTCCATAAACAGACTGCTCTCTTTATGTCATCAGGCACGAGATCTTTGGGTATAATTGCATAAAAGCCCCTGAAAATGTGCTTCTCCAACGGCACAGCAGGCACTGGTCAGCGTTATCATCAGGGATGAACTTGAGTGATGGCAATTGTTCCAACTTAATATCTTATAAATAATTTACTATTTCAGGGGCATTGCTTTCACCCCTGTCAAACATAAGAAGCTTTACCAACCCACAGCTGTATGCTAGTTACTGGGTTTGTGGGGGAAAAGCACAGATATAAATGTGATGATGCATGAATCTTATCATAAGTGGCTATAAATGTATATTTTTTTAGCATGGGACTGCTGCTGCAAAAAAAGGTAATAGAGTTGTTATAATGTGAGTGGGCTATTTCCCTCGATTATTTATCTCAGTAACAAGTGATTATGGAGAATGAGATTCTTTGCACTTCTGGCCCGCGCCTCCAGAGGGAGGTCAAAACTATTTGTCAGTCTCCAGTTGGGATTGCAAATTAGGATGAGCCTCCCTGCGTGACGACCCATGAAACCTCTATTCCTATCCACGGGGTGACTGCTGTACATAATTTGAAAATTAGGGCCTTTGATAACATCTTTATGTTAAGCAATACATCAAGCTGCCAGCGCCATGCTGCTGGAATAAGCATCATTTCAGACCCGAGCTTGGGCTGGAAAAACATACTATTTAATTTGGTACTTCTGCTCACAATATGGCACACTCTTTGTGAGAATAAAAGAGCTTTTAAGGTACGATGAAAACATATAATTACCTCATTAAGAATCGGAATAAAAGCGATAGATTTGTATTTGCAGTGCACCAAGATTGACAGACTAGTTAATGGCTAATTCCTGGCAGGAAATAAAAGCGTAGACTAATAGGGAAAAAAAAGAAGAAAATGGCAGTCATTCGGACAGATATTTAGTCTCGTTAAAGGGTTTAACTGCTGCTAATTTGTACCTACTTTAATGGCGCAGGCCTAATTACAGGAGCAGCCTTTATGGAAGATTAGCGGTGTGAAGCTGAGCACATTAGGCCTGTTTAATGAGCAGAAAACAGATAGCATCACACCCTCATGTGGGGATGTTTTGGAGCTGGGGAGCAGACAGTTTATAGGTAATGTGCCCAAAACAGACCGCAATATCCGAGTCATTAAACTGGCAAATATGCTACAATACCATAATAATAATAAAAAAAACACACAAAACAAGGGATCTGTATTGAATTTGTCTTTCGCTTATTATTGCCTATTTCAACGTAATGCTCATTATGTCATAACTATCATTAATTTAAAAGACACAAACATTCTGAATTTAACAACTGAGAGGAAGAGAAACCACATTCCACTATTTACTCACACATTACGGGTCCCGTCCCTTTGAAGGTCTTGTTCAGAGAACCTTAAAGTGAAAGAAAATGTTTTCCTATTACTTAATTGAATCAGAGCGCGAGGCGGGGGCTTCACGCGCCGCGCACTGGGCTCCTCTATGACAGAGTCGCCTTTGTTGCGTCTATCCGCCGCTGTCACACACTTTAATTCGACTCTCTTTCTCTCTCATTGAAAACCCTCCACAATGACATTCAATAAGGGCCGCAGAGTGAAAACCTGGTTATTTTTACATATTCTTTCCCCCGACTCGGCAGGGGCCCGAGCAAAGGAATTAATCACTGCTCTTTAACAGCGCTGCCTCCAGGCGATGACTTGTCCCTTTTTTTGTGCCCAGAAATGACACATTAACCTTAAAATGGATATGCATAAACTTTACATTCAGCTGTTGCGTTTCTGTTTGCGCTCAACTGTCAGTAAAGTAGCCACACAAGTCACATACAAATACATACATGTAGAAAAATAAATATATTTATTAAAAAATAAAAATAAATAACACATGCACATTGTGGAATCTCATAATCTCTCAAGGCATAATAAAACATCAAATAATAAACAAACAGTGGTAGATAATGTATAATCTACCTGTTATTAAAAAGTTAGACGTCTGCGTAAATATTTCTGAAAGTTTTCTCCTGCTTATTCAGATGCAATTATAACTTTCTACATACCTAATAGGCTGCTTAATGTCTAAGACCAAACTTGAATACATACACTGGCTTTCCAAATGTGACAGGAGCGTTTTCTCTCGCGAATTTAAGCTGTGCTCCATGATAAAATGAGAGTGATGATAAAAGGGAGAATGGGCAGTGCCGCCTCTTGCGGCGTGGGTGGGGCTGACAAGAATAGACTACATTATGCAGTTCATTTAGTTAACAAGTGAAATAATGGGGAAGCGTGCAGTGGGAATGCCGAGAGAAAGGCACAAAACCCTATTGAGAGCTCTTGGCCGCTTACAGCGTAACCGTCACATGGCCGAACCGAGTCCACGGCGGCTATTTAAGGAGCTCCACTGCGCGTTCAGCACCACTTCGCTGTCCACCGTCCACAGGAGAGCACGCTGACACAAACCACGCGCAGGCTTTTTCAACTTCAACCACACTGCAGTGCAAGTTTGCAAACATGCCGAGGTCTTTTCTCGTGGATTCCTTGATTTTAAGGGAGGCCAACGACAAGGGGAACGAGAACAACCCGCCGTTATTCCCGTACGCCGTGCACTCGCCGCACCACCCACACGGGCTGCCGGGCTCCTGCCACTCCAGGAAAGCCGGGCTGCTGTGCTTCTGCCCGCTGTGCATGACGGCGTCCCAGCTTCACCCGTCTCCACCGGCACTGCCGCTCCTCAAGGCGTCTTTTTCTCCCTTCAGCTCACAGTACTGTCACTCAGCTCTGTCCAGGCAACACTCTTCATCCAACAGCGTCAACCTCAGCCACGCACCGGGGATTTACCAAGCTGCGTACTCAGTGCCGGACCCGCGACAGTTCCACTGCATCTCCATCGGTGAGTTAAGCCTCATTTCTCGTTTATTCGAGTGCATGAACTTTCATTTTTTATATCTTTTTGTGAAACCACAGTGGCTGACAGTCTCCCTCTATTTTCACAGAAAACAGCAACAGCAAACTTCAGAGCAGCAAGCGCATGCGCACGGCCTTCACCAGCACACAACTTTTGGAGCTGGAGCGCGAGTTCACCTCCAACATGTACCTCTCCAGACTGAGGCGCATCGAGATCGCCACATACCTGAACTTGTCCGAGAAACAGGTGAAAATCTGGTTCCAGAACCGCAGAGTGAAGCACAAAAAGGAGGGCAAGAGCAGCGGCCAAAGGACTGGATCACATAACTGCAAATGCTCGTCCCTGTCAACGGCGAGATGCTCGGAGGAAGAAGACGATGACATTCCCATATCACCCTCCTCGTCCGAAAAGGAAGACGTGGACCTGTCCGTCTCCCCCTGAACTCTCTCCCTTCTGAAAGATTTGGGTCCTCATGATTTTGAATACAGCCAAAAAATAGACTGATCCACTTGTGTTCAGTCGTCTGTACATAGAAAGAGAATATTTAATCAGGGAATTGCCCTGAATTATTGTATAGCTGTATACATGTTGTACGTTTTGTATGTAGTTTTTTTCTGAAAACGGTCCATTTGTTGATGCCAATCCCATGAGTATGATAGGCATATTTGTAAAGACAAACCCAACTAAACAATAGCAACATTGTTTATTAGAATTTTGGGGAAAACAGTATTTTGTATACATGGTGACAATACTGGTTAGATTCATTCTATGTGGATGGAACTGTGACTTAAAATATGGAAAGCTGGAGAGAAATTCCCCCAATGTCACATCACTCTGAAATTATATCTTCAGTGTAATTGAAAAATATTTATTTATTTAAAAATGTTGATACTTAAATAAAAATATTTCCGAGCGGCAGACTATGTTGTGGTGTGAGTTACATATTTGTGTTTCTTGCGCACCACCGAGTGCGCACATTGGCGCGCGTAAACGCGGGTTTTTATCAGCAGTTTGGACATCAGATAATAAAAAAAAATATATACAGATGCTGAAAGATGAATCTGTTCATATCAAACACTGTGGGGTAATATTTCTTGAGAAATGGTTACATAAAATACAACTCCACATATTTTATTTTTACTAACTGGTTGCGCTGCATGTGCCAGCATGAGCAAAGCATTTTTTTTTCATTTCTTTACGGTTTAAAATGTGTATGGTAATATTCACTGACATGGAGGTGCAGCTGCTCTGCTTAAGGAGTGTTTGGTGTTTGACAAGAACGTGGACTTAAAAATAAATAATTACAAGGTTCATAATGTTTGCGTAAAGAGCCAAACAGAAATTTGGCGAAAGGAAAAAAATACCTTTCTTGATGCCCGGTCTGCAATGCACGCTACAGGGAAGCAGAATTCACCTAAAAGGAGCGCATTAGACCACATGAGCTGAACACTGGAAGAGTAAATCAAATGCTCAATAATCTTTATCACTCAGAGATGATAAAGACGTTGTTATGGGCTCCTTTTATGTGCTTTCCCTGGGGGACACTCAACCCCGATATCACTGCCTGGCCCTTTGCAGCTCTTTTCAAGTTTCATCCCAGCTGAAATGATCCGTCTCGTGTGACTGAGTTAATAATCACTCTGGGTGTATAATGGTGCACCAGGAGTGTGCATATCTTAAGATATCGATCTAACATGAAAATAAATGAGGAAAAGACACAGTTTGGTGTCCATGACCCATATTGTTCTTATTGTTAACGCACCAGTGTGGTCAAGTTTATTGTCAGTTTGATGAGCTCCAGGTGTCTTCGACTCGATGCAAACCACTTCAACTAAGCCAATATAATCTTTTAATAAAAAACATGAATATTAATTAGCATATAATCTTAATTTTATTGCAAAGCATCAAATGCACAAAATTAAATAATGTGCCAAGTCAAATAATACGCAGCATCTTCAAACATAAATCCAGCCTGTTAGGAAAAATACTTCTGTTGGCCACTCTGGTTAAAATTACTGTAAAAAATTATGTGTGTATGTATATTTTTTATTCAAGTTAAAATTACATTATGTGAACATTAAAACATTTCCAAAAAGTCCAAACCAGGAGTTCAGCGTTTAGTTCCAGTTTTTTTCGCTATTTTACGCACCGGTACAGCTGCTCTCTGAATGAGGCTTTGCTCCTCAAAATTTAATTTAATTTATTGAATAGGCTTTAAATTATATTTGGCTCCGTGGAAACGTACTTCTATACTTTTTTAAAGGGAGTAAAAAGTCCTAAATTGCGTACAGCACATTATCTGCATCAGTGTGCCTTTTTTGGATGTGAAGTTTCACATGTAAACTTTCATTTAATTGTTCACTTAACCATTTTAACAAAACTAAAATATTTGCATTTGTTAAGATATGGGATTAGACTATTTTGTTAATTGCACCATAGAGCCCCATTTTGCTCACAACGTCCTCTGCAAAGCGCCCTTTATCCATTCAATAGCCCGGGGGTATGCGCCCTGGGGGAGCTTATACGCTCGGTGCTCCAAATGCTCAATTTATTTATTCTTAATTTTGTGCCGATCAATTCATTGAAGCAAAAAGGACTACGGTGTCTTTTTAAAAAGAAGAAAAGGGAATTGTGGACGTAACCTTGACGGAGCTGAGGAGAGGGCTCCCCTGACGCTGGAGAGCCGCTTGAGTCAACAGGCGCCCATCTAGCAGACTCGCCCTTGTCTTTATTCCGGCTAATTTTTTATTTACGGCTTTTCTTTGACATGTCTCTTATCTATCAGATTAAAAGAACAGCTTGTAACAAATCAGTCTGCACGATTTACAACAGCATTAAAAGGGGACAAAGGGAGCAGGCAGTCAGTACCTGAGAGTCTGGTAGACGGCGCGGCGCTGCAGCTGATTCGATGGTTTGAAAATACGCACGAAACAAAATACTTGAATCCTGAAAAAGAGCCTTTGTACGTTTCTTTAGAAATCAAGCAATTCTGCATGACAAAGGACAATTAATAAGCCGTCTTTTCACGACCAGCAGCTGGTTTCCCCGTCAAGGAAAGTTGGAAAAAATTCAGACTGAATGCGCGCAAAAGCCCTTTGCGCGCAGACAGCAACCCAAGGTGACCCATTTGGCACAGTTAAAATAACCAAGCCGAGGTAAAAGCGAGGGAACTGTCAAAAACATTTAAGCTGAAATATCTTGAAATTGCAAATCCCTTTATGTGGAGGGACGCTGCCGATGTGGGTTAGTCGTACAAAGGAGGTGGTTAAGTTGGAGAGGCTTTGGAAACGGACACGTGGCTTCTCAATAAGAGCTCTTTTGGACCCGCGTGGCTTGCTGTGGCACTGCACATTCAACTACTTTAAACTTATCCTGCTTAGTAAATGTGTGTAGTAAACCAAACATGTTAACATACAAACTTTAACAAGATACTTTACAAACTTTTTAACACTTCTGTACATTTATAACGTGTTTACTTACTCGTTTTTAAAGGACAAACACCTGCTGCTCCACACTTCCAAACTCGCTTGTAAATGTTGAATGCCGAGTTATTGTTGGAAGAGGGGTGGCTGTTTTCAAGAAAATGTTTTTATAAAAGGCATTTTATACTTTACTGCACTTTTCTCTTTGGTATATTCCTATTTTATGGAGTTTGGGGGGCTTTTTTTAATTTGCATGTAACTGTTTTTGCACACACAAAAACACTGTGAAGAACTAGATTATTGATTACCAAAATATAGAAATGAGGGCATGTTTGTATATAAATTAAAATAAAGAAAAGTTGTCCTTTTGCTAGGGCAGCTTAATATGAATTTTGCTTAGTCTGCAGGTATTTTCTTCTATATTTTTGTACAGTTTCATCCAAACAACTCGACCTGCGCTAATGGATGGAAACAGTTTTGCTCTCTGTTTTTTTTATATTGTGGTTAAAGTGGGGAAATGGACCAGCAACACGTTTCATTATGTAGCTGTAAGTGTGTTCAGCCTGCTGAAGTGGAGGGGAAGGAAACCGCTCGGCGCTGCATTGAACTCCGACTGTTTTCTGCTGCAACATTTGAACCCATTCAGCTGTATATAATCTGTTTAACAGCTAATCAGTAATGTAAGATGAAGGACTGGCACGCAGCTTCACTTTTCCTCTCTTCCCCCCCTTCTAATTGAATATTCAACGCGCGCACCGTGCTCTGCGTGCCTTTTCTCAGTGTGCTTGAGAATACGCCTTTTTAATTCTCGGCCCATACACAAGCAGTGTCAAAGGTCGAGAAATAATGAACTGTGCAGACATGGAAGTGACCTCTGCAAGCGCCACAGTGAATGCTTCTCAATTGGATTGTGGTCCAAATATTTGATGTGACGTTTGAATAAAATTACAGTGAACATTTTCCTCTATTCTCTTACCGTCAGTCAGTCCACATGTGAGCAGGAATATTAGACTCAGCCGAGGATTAGTGAGGCCTACCTGGCCACCGAGGATACAAATAAATAGATAAATAAATAAATATTTAAAATTATTGTCATTGTAAACAGTTATTAAAAATATATCCTGTACCAATTCTTCCACGTTGTGTTATTATTATTATTATTATTATTATTATTATTATTATTATTATTATTATTATTATTATTATTATTATTATTATTATTATCGTCGTATTTATAATTTAAAACAAATACCTGTTTTGATTCTTTATTTAAGCAAACAGTGGAAATGTGTTTTATGCCAGTTAAACCCTCTGCAGTGCATGCATTTGGTTGTTATGGAGTCACGTAGTTTAAAGTGAGAGTTTATTTTGAAAAGGACGACAGTGTGGCTCGTGCAAGTTCACTGCACGCATGCAATCCGCGCGCACGACTCGCGCGTACACGCCCATATACGCTATACATACTGGTTTTAGCGGTTCACTGGGCGACGGTGTTGTCCTATAGATAAAGAGGGCAGCGTGTCCCTTCTCGGCTGCAGCACATGTGGGACCGTTAGAGGACTTGATGTACCTGCAGCACGCGGACTCTCAGTGTGTCTGTTTGTCCCGCAGTGTGGAGACTCGCTCAGAGGTGCAGTGTGGAGCAGGAGCGGCATCTGCTGGCCAAGACCGGAGTAAGTTCGCCTGCACAACTATGCTACACTGAATTATTATTATCAAATGCATCCTGTTTTAGAAGTAGTTAAAACCACATTTCCAGTGTAACTTGCAGTATTATTATTTAATAGTAAGATATACAAGATAAGCAAAAGAAGGGCCAAGCCTCAACATATGAAACTGGGCAGTTAGATTTTCTAGAATCTGTTGAGTGCAATGAATTGTGTGCAGTCTGTAAAATAATGTAAAATATAATTTAAAGAAGTGATTTATTTAAGACAGCAGCATTGTGATTATCCATAAACAGTCATATCAGTGCAAAATTAGTGCAAACTTTAACCTCATTTCTAACTGTCAGCACTTAAACTACCTTTTTCTTAAAAAGTAAATTTTGGTCTGGTTCTATTGTTCACAGACTGACCAGACTGCTACTTAACAGAAACGCTCAAGTGTATAACAAGGCTCATACTGAGATACTTGATGTTGTGATAGAAAAGTATTCATTTTACATCTCTATGTGCACAGTATCTTTTGATCTCACAATCAGGCTAATAAGAGACATAATTTGTGTAATAAATTATTCAATACACAAAGTAGCTCCAAAACTCTAATTTTTAACTGTAAGTTAGATTTTTTCAGTCTGCCTTACGCTATATTTATTAATGGAAGCAATATGTTAGCAGAACCACTCACTGGCTTTCAGAACTTTTTA
Organism: Hypoplectrus providencianus; assembly: GCA_028566105.1. Taxonomy (NCBI): domain Eukaryota; kingdom Metazoa; phylum Chordata; class Actinopteri; order Perciformes; family Serranidae; genus Hypoplectrus; species Hypoplectrus providencianus. Next base: position 16,408,886 of record JAOWBC010000182.1, read on the forward strand.
TTTTCTTAGCTTTTGGTAGGAACAAAAATCATCAGGTGTCTTATGTACATTACTTCATGTGCTGCCATCAGGTCATAAAGGCCAAACTCTCATCTCAACATTCTCAGATCAGTTTTTCTTCTTATGAATACAGAGACTTCAGTTAATCATTTTCAGTATCAACAAGTATACAAAAGTTACAAAACAGATTTAAAAAAAACCCACTTATATCTCTAATACAACACTGTAATCATTCATCCAGTCCATCCAAACTACAGTATAAAACATCTGCATCTTTAGAAAATAACCTCCTTTAACATCCAAACTGTGTTACGTTCATGGGCAAGACTCACCTCAGATCCTGTGAGTGCTGAATGTAAAAAACAGAAAGACAAAAACCTGGAGATACCATCATCTGACTCAAACATGCAGAATTACAGTCAGCGTGCACAACCTGCAGTTCACTGTCGGCAAAGCAGCTCCAGGCTTCTACAAACATCACATATTTATACATTTTTCCTACAATTCTGGTTTCCATTACTGTCAAAAAAACAAAAAAACAAACAACAAATAAAAAATGGCACTAAAATACAAAGCAAATACAGAAAATAAAGATACACATGAATTAAAGTCCTTCTTTAAGTAAATAATATCAGTTAAGCTTGTGATATACTTCAATCAGAAAAAGGAATTTCCTTTTTAAATATTAGTTTTAAAAAATCACATTGACATCAGTTTATCACAGAGCCAATAACATATACAGTATATAAGTTTCAACTTAACTTCATATCATTTGTCTGTTAATAACGGAATAAATAAACACATCTTCATCTACATGATCAAAGTGTATGGCTGGTAAACTGTTTAACAGTTTCATTGTCAGTTCTTCAGTTTATGTAACTTTTACTACACACTTCCACTTCAGTTCAGACATGAATATTTATCAGTGAGTCCGTGTGATCCAGGATTCAAATACCACCCTGATTTTGAAGGAGCTGGGATGCCTTGTAAAACATGAATAATTTTCGTTTTTAAATATCAGTTTGGACGTTTAACTCTGCAAACCCTCCTGCCCTGGCAGGTTAAGTACATATATTTTATACGCAGAAGGCACTTATTTAATGCATAGAAGTGAATAAGTAAATTTACTACAACATTAGGGACAGGATAAGAATTAGATCAATTGAGCCAAATAACAGAACAACTTTCAGGCCAAAATGTACCAGAAAGGTAATATCTTGTAATATCTTTCTGCAGCTGTGCTTGTTTAGCACGCGGCTAAAACACTGAAGCTAAAGCAAAACAAACCCTACCTCTGGCAGGCAAGTGAGTTTCAACAGGGTTAATATATTTCCTTTGTTCCATTTTCTACTGGATGTATATCACAAAGGGTTAGCCACTTTTCACATTATGTTTTATTCATGTTTTACACAACATACTCAATTTTTGGTTGTAACACCACTATATGCCACAGACCTTGAGTTGAGATTTTTACTACTTTTAACTGTTTTTTAAAGTCTTTAATGATAATAAACGGAATATTCTTGTGTCACAAATAGCCATTTTTCATTTGAAGGCATCGATTTGGACACATTTTCTGACATTTATGGACCAGCAAAATTGAAATTTGACTTATTTCAGGAAATAATCAGCAGATTCATAGATTTAAAAAAAAACAAAACAATTAGTTGCAGCCCTGTTTCTGAGTCAAGCTTAATGGCTTTCACATACATAATGGCTTCCTCAATTCCTTCTCCAGTACTACAGGATATGCTTCAGTTATAGCAAATAGATTGCTTGGACTTTACATTATCATATCATCCTCTTTTCAGTTTCCTTGTATCTGTATTTACACGCAGCCTGCCTCATAGTCAGTGCCTCCAGTCACTCAATCTGTCTGTGGCTCCTGCTGTCAAATATCATGGACCTCCTTTGCGGCTGGTAGAAGCAGCTGGTCGACGTCTCCAGTCTCTGTCCACTTTTTGGAATAGTCATTTTGTTTTGAAGAGCAATCCCCTCGGGTGTCCTGAAGTTCTCCGCCATGTCCTTAGAAAAGACGTTCACTGCTGATGTGTCATTCAGGCTCTTGATGGATGAGAGGAGCTTCCCGTCGTCCCCTGATGGAGGGTAGTCCATGATGGGAAAGGGAGGGCTGAGCAGGATGAGACTCTGAGGTCTCTGTCTGTTCCTAAAAGACGGCCTCTGTAAGATGTTCCCTCTGTTAGGTCTGGGACAGTCCACGAACACTTCCAGACTGGGAGCGTGCCTCCTTGTGATGACTGGCAGCTCTGGGGTGGATGTAGTCTTCAAAGACTCTGCAACATGGGGCTGTTTTTGGGGTTTGGGGGCAGGTTCTTTATTCTCCAGCTCCTCCTTTAGATCTGACATCACTGGAGGAGACGCAGCGTTGGTTTTCTCTGCACTCATTTTAGGATGTTCGTTATGTTCCTTTTCTTGTTCCTTGGCTGCTTCCAAATCCTTCTCGTGTCTGGAGGGAGGGATCTGACTATACTGGACCTTCGGGGGGACGACGGGCACAGCTTTGGCCTGGCACGTTTTTATCATGAAGGCGGTTCTCACTGACGACACGCTGACCGGGGCTGAATTTCTGCGTAGAGGCGCCTGCCGATCACTCAGAAACAGCTCCAGCTCTGAGGGCAGCCTGTTGCTCACAGACTCAGAGGAGGTCAGTAATCCTCTCTGGGTTGAAAACTCTGAAGATTTACGGTTTTGCTGGTTAGAAATGTCTCTGATGCATCGTTGCCCCAGGTCTAAATTCAGTGAATACGGTCTGTGTTTAGAGAAGTAGTTTTCCTCTCTTCTCTCCGCCTCATAAGACATCTGTCTGTAAAACCTCTGAGATGAAACTGTATTCTTCTGTTTCGTTGTGCTGCACTTTCCTGCGTGAGGTTGTGTTGTGTTACTGCTGTTTGCACTGATCCCTGACGGCAAATACGACCATTTATTTTCCGCTTTGCCACTGGCAGTCTGAGGAATGTTTCCTGAGGAGTGTTCAGTGGTCTTACTGAGAGGCTGCTTGTTATTATCAATTGAAGGAGGTGAAATCTGAGTTTCCACACATGAGCCAAAGGGTGAAAGCTGGTTAAACAGCTCCTCTATGTCAGGCGAGTGGAGGGGACTGGTAACCCACTGCTTGGTGGAGCTAAAATCCTCCCAGGGCTCCACCAAGTCCAGCTCCTCAGAGTTCCCTCCTGATCCTTCATCAATGTCGAGGATTGGCAGCTCCAAGGTGTGACGTCTCTCCTCCAAACACACCGACAGCCTCTGAAAAACCTCCAACTGAGGAATCACGTTCTTCTTTGCTCCGTCACAGGGGACGTTTTTGTCTCCTTGTGGAGATTTCTCAGATTTTTTCTCATCTGCTCCTGAGAAACCTACAACAACTGGAGTGTCCTCTATTGTGATAGGATTCATAACTTTATCTAAACAGGTTTCCTTCAAAGGTATTTGGCACAGTTTGGTGTCATCTTTGTTTAACGGTAAGACTTTAAGATGCAGCTTCTTCTCCGTCTCCTCCACCCTGTCAGCAGGTTGGCTGTGTTCTGTGTTTTTGTGAAGTGAAAATAAGAGGTCCGACTCTGAGGGCTGCTTCTTTGCAGAGTCTGATACAGTGGCGACTATACGATCACTCAGAGAGGTATTTGAAGACTGCTGCTCCCTAAATAGCAACGACAGAGATGGAGAGCTGCGGCTTCGTTTCGACTTGACGTCCATCGTTAACTTCATGCCCTCACACGTGCTGTTGGAGCCAAAAACGGGTTTAAAAGTCTCATCCAGCAGGTCAATTTCAGGTTCAGTTATCTTCAGTTCTTGGTGGAGGTCAGACCACAGCTCTTTCCCAGTAGAAGATTCCTCGTCCTGAGCAAGTATCAGGGAGAAACAAATACAGAAAGAAAGAAACATGATTGAAAGGCTTCCATCATTCATAAAAAACCAAACAGTTATCATCTTTATGCAGCTGAGTACTATTCAGCCCTCACATCACCTTTCCAGAAACAGTGTGTAAATCTTTTTCTTCACAATACAATTTTATATAGATTTTTCAGGGGTAAAAATCAAGTGCAAATCTTAAAACAAAGTCAGTGCATCTCAAAGGCATTAAGTAATAAGCATAATTTACATTTATGGGGTTGGATAGTTGATCATTAATAAGCTGCTATGAAGAAATCTGAATAATGTGGAAGTTGAAACTTTGCAACTTTAACATAGCAATTTGGAAAGCTGAAAAAATACCTTATCTGTTACTTAAAAGCAGCAATATTGGAATTCAGGTCACATTTTATTGTACATATATATCAATTATCTATATTAATTTAACCTGGTTACTCAAAAGATTATGATGTACAAGTGACGAATCTGATATTAACTAACCAAACACCAGTATGTTGTTGTATTTAATATTCTGACTTTTTAATTAGGTATTTTAACACTTTTATTTTGAAAAACTTCATTTCATTTGATGATAAAATAAATGATAAGCCAGAGTGACAGAAAGCATTTGCAATCCTGCTCAAGTTAAAGCAGAACAATCAGGATTTACCAGTTGCTCCGTTATCTGCTGGGTGTGCACTTCTTTTCCAGCAGATGGCGCTGCATCTTTGGCTTCTGTTGCATTTTCAAGAGAAGCTGGTTCCAGTTTAGACGTATTTAACTCTACTTGACCTTCTTGCTCCTTTTCTTTGCTTGCATCTGAAGAAAAAAAAGTATTTTTGTGACATGTTCTTACTCATGTATGGCTTTACTATGTGGAATGATAATCACTTATAAAAACGTTTTTGAAAAGCAGTCCTCACCCTGTGGAGGGACTCCAGAGGTCAGCTCCACGTTGTTTTTCCTCTCCGCTCCTTCCTGCTTCTTGGGTTCCAGTAGGGGGAAAGTGTTGCTCTTCCTCATGCTGCTGCCCTGCTCCGAGCCCTCTCTGCAGGGCTTCAGAGTAGCTGCTTTTTCCTTGGCGTGCCCCCTGCAGGGCGTGCTGTTGGAGCTGATGACAGCTGACACGCGCAGGGGCACGGACACGGCGAAAGGCTCAGATATGTTGACGGCTCTGCGCTGATGCCTCGGCGAGGACTCCAGCGGGAAGAAGCTTCCTGGGAAAGAGGGCCGAGATGAGCTGTTTGAGGAGCCCGAGTACAGCATCCTCCTGCTTTTTGGAGAGGTGGGCTTGTAGCCGCTGAGGTCATCACCTTTGAACACCTTCAGCTGCTCTGGCAGTGTTTTCTGAGGAGGTACTGAGGAGCCTGGGGAACCCTTTTGGCTCATGCTGGAGCCCCAGCCACCTGTTGCCCCATCAGATTTGATCCCTTTAATCTCCCAGTTTTGGTCATTTTCACTCAGGTCGTAGAGCGAGTCGGATCCCAGCGTTCTGGATTTTACATCTGGAACAAAAAGGCTGCTGGATCCACCAGCTGCACTGTTTCCTGTTCTGTCGTCATCTGCACGGTAAAAATAACACGTGTTACTGGCTCATATTCACTTTGCTCTGAGTTTAAAATCAAGTATCTAAGCTTTAGACCCACCTGTTGGTAAGGAGCACAAGGACTCCATGCTCCTGGATGGACGGAGAGCAGCTTTTACTGTCAAAACAACAATAACAGACTAAAACGTTACTGAATCATGAACTGGTCATCACTGAAAATAGAAAATCTTGCTAAAGGTGTAATAATACCCCCTTTCATTTTTTAAAAGCATGTGGGTAGTAATTACACAAAGCCCCTTTAACTCTCTCATTGGTCATTTTACCTGTTCCTTGCGCTCTTATGAACACGCTGCCATTCCGGCTCAGTTTTCCCTTCGAGTCCACCGACCTTCCCAGGTTGAAGATGGACTTCCACTTCTTTGATTTCCCAGAGAACTTTCTCCTAACACATAAAGACTCTTTAGTCCAGTGCTATTCCACAGCCTGTTTAAACAGTCATACGTGCATCAAACACTCTCAATGGGCTGAGATCATCTGTGTCTTACTTGCTGTCTGATATGTCTATGACGGTATGGTACAGTGTGGCGGTGCTGGTGTCAGGCAGACTGTTCTCCCGCTGGCGTTCTCTGTGCACTGGATGGTTTGGACTCAAGGAGCGGGCCTGCGCTTCTTCCAGGCTCATCAGTTTCATGGGCCCACACTGCCCACTGATGGGGAGCGTTGCATACTTCTCCCCACACTTCAAACTCGGTCCTGGAGAAGCGTAATAAATCAGTTTGTTTGTTTTTCTCAGTTGTGAATGAGTTAGTTTGATATTGTTTTTTTTTTTTTTTAATGTGATACCTTCTTTTGGTTTGATTTGCACCGAATCATTGAAGATCTCCTCTGTGTGGTTCAGAATAAACTCGACCACTGACTGTTGTATCCGCACCTCCTGGAAAGCCATGTCTCCATTGCTACCTGATGTCTCGATGTCTTTAGATCTGGTAGAATAAAAGACAAAAAAATAAAGAGATATA
>JAOWBC010000182.1:16420803-16437860 GCA_028566105.1 Hypoplectrus providencianus
AGCACAACCTTACTATATTACTTGATCATTAGTTTTAGACTATCAATATTTTGAACTCACAAAACAAAACAAAAAAAATATATAATGGAATTTAAATGATGCAAATGTGGACACAGTTTGCAAATATATCTGTGAGGTAAGATGAGAATAATCTCTATTTCTGTATTTTCCTACTAAATATATTTGACCGTATCTCTGGTTTACCTTGGACAGCCATAATCAGACAGAAACTGGCGTGGAGTTTCAAGCCGGTTCTTTATAGTGAAGTTGGGCTGCTTTTCGTTTTAATGTTGGGACTTAATGAAGAAGTCGTGATTGGAGATCAGTGACTCCATCTGCTATAATGTTGCAGTGCGTTTTCATCCTCTCTACTGAAAAGTTTGCTTTGCGCTGGAAGTTTCAGATGTATTTTATTGCCTTTGACTGACAGATACAAGTCAGTGTAGTCAAGGTCAGATATTTTAGAGGATATCAACATTATAGAAAATACATTTTTAGCAGAGGGGGACTTTAAAAGAATAATTACAGCAGTGGTTTATTTCTCAGTCATTGCTGCAGACGCCAAGAGTCTTCCATTTACATTATCATCTATTCCCCTTAATTGGACTTTCAGTGACATGCCTGTGGTCAAATACAACTCTGGGGCCTCCATTTAGCGCCTGTCAGTCTCTGCAGCCAAAGAAGATCTCTGCCGCTGAATTTCTCTGACACATTATGTACAGATTTACTCTCATGCATCATCACAGAGTCAGGAGATGCATCATGTTTGTTCCTACAGTGGTTCTATTAAATGTTCAAACTGCTGCTGGTGCGTAGTGGTTGCATTTAAAGGAACTCTTAACAGCCCTAACAAACTTTCTTATGGTCGGGTTTAATTAACATAAACATTTTATGGAAAACGTATATGTTAACTGCAAGTGCATTTAAGGTTCATGGCCAAATAAAACAAAGCTTTGTCGTAAAATTTTAGGAAAAATTTAAACTCGTGAATTTTACTCCTCCCTTTAACTTCAGTTATATAGTTATCCCACAATCCTCTCACAAATACAAATAGATTGTTAGCATGCAACTTCACATATTTGACATTTGTGCTAGATTTCTGGTGCAGTTGTCATGTGTGAAGAGGATGTATTTAAACACATAAAAATACAACTATACGGGAAATGTGGGCATCAAGTACACTCAGGTACATATGGTCAGGATTAGAGCCCAACAGGTATATCAGTTGACCAGCACTGTTTATTAGTTTTATACAGTTAATAAAGAAAGTGTTGCTTGGCACGTTTTAGAAATGACTATATATAGTTTTTTATTTACTTTAATTCCTTTTTAATCTTTATTTTCTCAGTTTTCATTCATATAATTTGCTTCCAATGTAATGCATAGTTTGTATGAGTGGTGACAAATCATTGCACAATCCACATTAAGAAGGTCTATTTTTTTATCCAGCTCAAACACAATTCTGTTAGCCACCATATTGATGATAAATTTTCCCACTCTAAAATCAGAATCTGCTCAAATATCACATATTGGTCGGGCTCTTGTCAGGATATCTGAACTAAACTTGACTCTATTTTCTCTGTTAGTTTGTCAAGAGCTTCCAGTTGTGTTTTAGTAACACACTAACAATCCATAAACACAATATGTCTGCTGGACCTCCATGATGGAAGAGCACGACCCAAACCTCCTCCCTCACTTCCTGCACTGAATGCTCCGCCTCAGTGTCCACTCTCACAGGTCTTCCTTAAAGTTATCCTCACACGGCTCTTCCTATGCGTCTGCACGTGGGGGTACGTTATTACATATCATGGTGCTCCCAAGAAAAAAGTAATCACAGATGATGGTTAAAGGAAAAACAACATAGGATCAGCAAAAAAAAAAGAAAAGGGATAAGCCAGATCACATAATGTTTGATTGTGTCCCTCTTTCCTTGACTCAATACTTGCTCTCATCCATAGGCAGCAGCACCGCCCAATCTTTTGTCAGACACAAAACGAGTCATAGGAACTAAAGTCACTGTAGGAAACTGATACAAAAAATGTCAGAGCCACACCCAAAATCACAAATGACCATTTAATACAGCCAAAGTGTGAATGAATGGCTTTAACAGCAGAAAATGTAAAAACACATGTATACCAACTATCCATTTATGTAACCTACAGAACCTGTATTTGATGTATCAAAACACTTTTTTTTGTCTTTTTGCACGTCATTTAGCCGCATAATGTTTATAGAAAAGATCATAATGGCTAAAATAAAATAGGAAATTACTTTAAACAGCTAGATTTTCAGTTTAAATGTTACCCTCTATGTATAGGTCAAGTATAAATTAAAGAAACAGTGTGTAGTTTGATGTTAGATGAGTGTAAAGGAGTTATATGTGAAGGCAAATGAGAAGAGTTTACCATCTTGTCCTGAGTTCTGGAGATGTTCTGTCAGGTCACAGCCGAACGCATTTTCACTTCCTTTCTTTTTCGCCTTCTGCTTCGTCCCTTTATTCTTCATGTGGCTCCAGTTAGTCGTCCCGATGATTAAAACAAACAGATCCTAGGAAGCGCAGCGATCGATCCATATGACCCCGCGGCAGAGAGGGTGAGTTAGGAGGTCAAAAAAAGCAGCCACATAGAAAAAAAAAAAAATCCCAGCAGTCAGCTCCCAAAAACTCTCTGCATCCGCTCACATTCTGACTAACCACACTGTTGGAGGCTGAGAGCAGAAGTGACGTCACATTTTGAACTTTTTTAGTCCTGTTTTTAGATTGACATAACTTGAGGTGATGATTAAAGAAAAGTCATGGTGTGAGTGTTGCTCGGCCGGGACGTGGCAGTCGGCTGCTTTATCTCTGAAGGATTTGCAGAAACAGCATTAGAACCGGTCGGTTTCCTGTTGTTTTTTTACCCCCAGCCAGTCTCTCTCCCTCACTCTGCTGCTTTTTTATCTCCTCCTCTTTTCCTTCATTCCACACAGCCAGTCTCCCCCTTTCACTGGCTTCTCTGTAGCATATCAAGAGAGGCAAACCCCTTCAGGAACACACATTTTTATTTGTAATCTTCCCCTGACATTTTTTGAATATTCTATGTTTAGAGGTGGACTCGTGGCAGTGGTGTGGGCATAGCTTTTTTGAAATGTTGAGACTGTTTAAAGGGGAGGGAAGTGAAGTGAGGGGTGGAGAACAGCTGACTTCTGTTTCTCTCCTGGTTTAGGAATTACTGCTCTCTTTTATCCACTTTTTTTTTTTTTTTCATGTGCCCAAACTTGGAGCTAACGGGAAGGCTGCTCTCTGCCTTCCTGAATGCTCCCTATGTATACAATTTCCTGTGCAAAGAGCCCGGGCTCGAAAAACAAAAACAGACGGGTTCTGAAGGAAGAGGGAAGTGGGAGGTGACTGAAGTGAGGGCCTGAAGGGCACAGATGGGAAATAGGGGGGGGGGTTACGGGGGGCGTTGGGGTGAGGAGATGGACGGCACACATGGTTCTCGTTACGAGCTGCTATGCGTTTCAAACTGGACTACAAAGACATGATCGATTCATACATGAAATGTGTAGCACTGATGTAAAACTGCTAGTAAAGTAAATGTAATCCCATCACATCCCTTCACTCCCCTGAGAGAGTTCATGAATAATTCCCTGATGATGTATTCTTCATATTTGAAGCTGTTTAACAGTTTCACATGGAAAATTACAGATCCTAAAACCCAAATTCCATAAATTGAGGTCTGAAATGTTACAGCAGTTACATGCTGAACTTTCCCTGGGGGGATATTTTAAAACTTAATCACTGATTGCAGTGACTCCATGTTAACCCCTGTTGGACCTCGGTCAAACCTCAGCTGACCACAGTGACTGACGGCTCTGGTGACATTTTTTAAATTAATTTGACACGAGAATTGAAGGCAGAAAAGCTCCTCTATGTTTGGAAACTTGGTTTGTTTGGTTGGCATATGTGCTGTCTAGTCTAACTCGCCTCATAACTTTGCAATAATTATGGTTTTCCAAGTCACATTTTGGGTTTAAGAGCATATGAAGTCTGAACATATGGCAGGAGAAACAAGCTGCGAACAACACTGACAAATTATTTTAAGTTGATATGGCTGTAAATAAACTGTTGCTTATTTACACATCCAGCAGACACAGAGTAATATTATAATTTTACATAAAGTAGTGTATGTGGCCATGTTATGAGTGTAATGTATGGGTTTAGCTGACATTTAGCTTTTGCTAAAAACACACCAAATAATCTCCGTGGAGTTGGGTGATATTTCTATGTACACTTTTCACTAAATGTGATCAATTTCACATAGAAGAAGTAATTTGATCCTATGTTCATTTCAATCACTTATTAATTAGTTAGAAACTTTAAGTAGTTATTTATTACATGTTTACTCTGAGATTAGTCACTGCATTCATCACTTTGCTTATTTATAGTCAAACTAAAAGCATTAGCTCAGTTCACCTGATCTGCATGAGTTTGAACTGAGGGAGAAAAGTGGGGCACCCAGAGAAAACTTTCAGAAATCCCACACTGAAAAGAGCCTGGGCCGAAAAACTGCAATGAAATAATTTGATTGTGATTTTAAATATAGGGAATATTTTCCTTCAGTTTGAATCATTTAAGAAGCTTTGTGAACACATCTCAGACACAGAGCCTTGCATAAATACTTGCTCTCATTACTTTTGCAGATAAAGACATAAACATCCTTTTGGTGAATTTCTAAACTCACACTCTACAAGTGACGCTTCATGCACAAGCAGGAACAGAGCAGCACACACTGTAGACACCAGTGGCCTTTTAACACATGTGAACGGATCAGTTTTGTGCAGGGGATCATGGTGTTCTGACTTGCAGAGTTGATATTTTTGTGCTAAAAGTGTTTTGTGAATGTCACATGTGAGCTAGATGACCAGGCTCGGCCTCAACAAGACAAAGCTTTCTTTCTGCACCATAGGAAGAGGACATGACATCATCCTGTCCATACAAAGCCTCAGACATCCCGCTCTTTCTTTACACGGGTTAAAAGAAAAAAAAAAAAAAAAAAAGGTCTGCGCTGAGAAGACATGTCATTGTATCTGAATAATAAGGGTTATTCTTACTCTTTTAGCACATGTCCCTCATGGTCTCAGAGGGATGCAATGTGTGGTTGAATCTGCAGCTTCTGTTAAATGCCAGAACAGAGTGCAGCGAAGGAAGCTTATCAAATCCTGCTTAAATAAAATGTTTATTTGAAGGTAAATATCTGAAAGTTCATGTTACAACAGACAGCTCATCTGTTTTATCAGTATGAACAAAGCAGGAAATCAGGCAAAATGTATTAAAATGTAAAATGAAAAAAATTATTGTCATAAACCTAAGGCTAAGTTGCACATATTTAATTGCAAACCTATCAACTCCCCTTTTCTTTACCCAGATTCCAAAAAGTTTGGACTAAAATAAAACAGGATAATTTGTTAATCCATTGTGATATATAAATATATAATTGAAAACTGTACAAGGACAATGTCCTCTTCATGATAAAACACTTTCTGAGCCAAAGCTTAGAACTGTAAAACATGTTTAGAGCTTCATTTGGAAGATAATATCTTCATGCTTCTGCAGGATGGCGCTATACGCAACCGAAATCAGTTAAAAATAGCAAAGTTTTTCGGTTTAGAGAAGTTGACGTTCATCTGATAAAGCTCTTTTTTTTGTAAATATAAACCCTTTATGCAAAAAAGCCCCACTCAGATTGTTAAATATATCTAAATATGTTATTCAAATATTATTAATGATGCATTTATGTAAGCAGTGTTTTAATTTTGGGCTCATTTTAGTGGCGTAAAAGGTAAAATATTTGCATTATTTATAATTAATATAATATGGTGGAGTAGAAGTATATATTTGCTGTGGAAATACTCAAGTAATGTACAAATAGCTAAAAAAAAAAAAAAAAAACTTCAGTACAGTACTTTAGTAAATATTCTTAGTTACATTTCACCACTACAGCTAATTAATTTGTGTGTGTCTGTAAATATACTCTGAATCTGATTTTATTCAGTGTCCTAACTTTTTGGGAATGAGGGTTATAAATCTTGAGGGAAATGTGTGGCCTGGCATTCAGACAGGACACATAATGTGGTCACTGTGTGATTCCAAGTCGATAAAACTGAGTCATTATGCAGGAAAACATGCGAAAAATCCAATTGTAAAAGGGTTTAAATATCCTTCTGCAGTGCATTTGGGTTATGTGATGTTTGGGATGCTTTCGTCTGCTTTCACCCTCAGTGTCTGTCCTCTCACCAACAATACATCTCTGAGGGACGTAACTGCTTTTGTAGGAATGTCAGCAGCTGATTTGATTGACCCAACAATGTGGCGTTCATTTAACTTCATCCAAGCTGTCCAACCGCTGCACCACTTCTGAAACTGGCAGCATATGTATGTGATTTTCAGTGGTGGAAGAAGTATTCAGATCCCTTTCTTATGTAAAACTACTAATGCCACCATGTGAAAATATTCCACTACAAAAAGTCCTGCATTGAAAACTTACTGGAGTAAAAGTAATTTAATATCAGCATCAAAATGCATTTAAAGTATCAAAACTATAAGCAGTCACTATGTTAATTGTTTTATTTATAACAAATATCTATTAGGTTATTTGTATTGATGTTTTTTTGTAAGCCGCATTTCACCTACTTAATATACTTTTTTCTTTTTTTTTTTTTTTAAACATGCATAATCATTTTTGAATGATAATGGTTTTCATGGTTGATCCATCTTGACCTTTAAAGTAACTACAGTTTACAGTTAAATGTAGTTGAGTAAAAAGTTGCCTCATGTACAAGCACCTCAAATTTATACTCAAGTACAGTACTTGAGTAAATGTACTTAATTACATTCCAATGCTGGAGATTTCGCTTTTAATTATAATAAATAATTTGATAATAATAATTATTATAATCATTAATTACTTCTGTTTCTTTAATTAATTACAAAAAATCATTGATTTACTTAATTAAAAATCTGCCCTCTTACGCCTTAAGTTGTTTTTGTTTTTATATGTCCCTCTATATAGCTTTCGCTGTGTGTGACATTTCAGCTGAACAAGACTTAAGCAAGCTGTTATTTTGTTACCGTGATAAATTAAGGCTACTGCTGTGCAAAGTGCCTGGCAATAAAAAAAGTCTTTCCGTAGTTAACAAGGGCAAAGAGACTTCACTCAGGATGTTTTCATGTGTGGATGTTGTGCTGTGAGGCCCCCTGCTGGTCAGACACATGGACTGCAGGCTGGTGCCATAAATATGAATATGATACTGTCATATGAATTCCATAAAATGTTAATAATATACCTTTTTTTGTTATTTAAATAACAAGAAAAATGTTTTTAAAATGAGACTGTTTTAACCCTGAAACCATAAATGGGAAATAATATAATTAAAGTAAAGATGGTGTTGGATAAACCAAAATTGTAGTGCCAAAACTGTAGATTGTTGCAGTAGGATGCATAAATCCACAAGACATTTCATAAGAAAAAATACTATTTATTTTAAATGTGTTCTAAAGAGGAAATGATCCGACTAAACAATGAAATGCATAATCACCTTTGTCCGCCTTGATCTCCCATCAAAAAATCAAACAAAACATGACAAATCATCCAAAATAAACAGACATTCGTAATGAATCAACCAAGACACTTTGAATATCACACAATAAATCATTTGAAGTACAAATTCAAGAGTTAGTGACATGTTTGATGCTACAATAATACCACAATTTCCTTACAACCCTTAAACATTCTTTAATAACATCGCTCTCATTCAGGACCCTCCCAATGGCTACAGGGTGATGTAGATTTATGAAGAGTAACATTTAGAGCAACTGTAATTATTATGAAGCTTAAGGAATATGAATATATAAAGAGTGGCTCAAGTAAACTGTAACCATATTTGACATTCTAGTTAGTAATATTGCTCAGTCTTAAAAGGTTAAGTACAGACAAAACATATTGTAGTTGTGACATACCAGCAGCTACGTTACCTTCAAAGTATAAATTAGGCTAAGTGAAACAAAATTTTTAAACACATTTGATATGAGTGTATCAGACTATTTCTAGATAGCATGCAATGATCAAAAGCATAAATATGCAGATTTTTTCTCTACTGAAACTTCTTTACTACTTTCGATAAGAATAAGTGATAGTGATCAGTCTGAAAAGAGTACACTTATTTAAAAATGTTAAGGTAATAAATAAGAATCCACCACCCATTAATTCCTGCTTAAAATCACACACGTAAGGCTTTATATTTATATATAAAAAGTACAAGAAATCATTATCTTACCATTATGGCTCACAAAAGTACTTTTAAAGACAAAAAAAATATTATTATTATTATAATTTACTAGTTTCAGGTGATAAAGCCTGTTGGCACAATTCAGCCCAAGCCTTTTTTTTAGTGTTATGCAAAAAATAATAATAATGTCAGTTGATTTTGGAGCCACCAGGTGTTGCAGTGCTCACCAAATCTAATGAACTATCTGAAACATTTTAACCAATAACACTATAGGTTAACAATTTTAACTGAACATCCCTTGATATGGTCACCGCTGTGTTTAGATATTGCTTTTTCTGAAGTTTTTGTTTTTACTGCAGTAAATTTGGTGTTCACTAATGCCGAATAACACTGTTTGCATTATTAATTAGGTCTGTTTTTTAACTCCTCACTTTATGATACAGAGCAGTAATGTTACTGATTTTTTTAGATGACAAAGACATTGGATATAAAGGATTAATAACATTATTAGAATTTAATTAAAGGGAAAGTTCACCATCAAATCTAAAATATGTTCTCTTACTTGTCGTGCTTTTCATAAATCTATTTTGAGATATGACCACAGAGATGTCCGCCCTCTTCAGAATATAATGAACTATATGGCACTGTATGGTGTTCAAAGCACCCACTATTAAAACTGAAAACTCAACAGCAGTGTCTTGTTTCGTGAGATAATACACACACCTTTTTGTGAGCAGTTACAGGTAGAGAAAGAAAAAAGTTACTGCATGAAACTTTTCACAAGGCCTGTACTCTGGTATTAGTATACCTGCAACACTTTTAAACATGGTTGAACCCCACAGATATAGATGTATTTAACCTTAACAGTGTTGTTCACTAGTAAATATTGGGTTTAATGAACAATAAACCTAGCATGTATTCAAAAAAAAAAATTCCTAATTTATATTAGTTGGATATTATGGAAAATGTGTTTAATCCAATGTGATTTAAAACATAAGATAACATAATTTGCTATTTAAGCCATTTTTTGTTCCTATAAACTAAAAGTATATCCAGGCTCTGTTTTGTCTTCTTTGCCATCTAGTGATCCAAAATGAACTAATGCAGTTTTAATGCACATTATTCATATGACTTGATCCACCTAATGTCATGTTACACAAGCATGTGATGTGAACATGGCTTTTAAAGGCCGACCGGTTCAGGAGATTATACTCAGATCTTGTACCGATGCAATTACCAAAAGAAAAAGTCCATTCTCATGCTTATCATCATGCTTGTTGAAGCGAGCGTTGGCACACATTTTAACAAAATAGTTTTGTGAATTTCAGTTTCCTCCTGTGATAACAGCCTGTTGCAAGAGTGACACATGAAGTTCCTTATATTCTAACGATCTTTTCTTAAACAAAAGTGGAGCATAAAAGGTGACACCAAGGGATCCTGACCAAGCAAATCAGGTGATGAGTTGGGAAAATCTTTTGCCTGGTTTTCCCTCAACCTGTCTTGAACGTTTACGAGATATTTAGCCTGCTAGATATCTGTGATGTCTCAGCTCGCATCTTTAAACAGTCCAACCACAGAGCTTGAGCGTTGATTTAAGACATAATATATACATTTTTCTCTCATCTGTCAGGGGGCTTCAAACCTCTTGGTGAGTACAAAATCATGACTTAAGTCTTGCAGTGTGAGCAAACCATAACACAATCAGTTAAACATCTTGTTGCCTGTAAGCAGCATTGAATCAAACCCAAACATTAACCTCATCGTAAAGGCTCTGCACACCTGCAAAGCAGTGTTTTGATTATCTGAAATATGTTAGGTCAATACATGTTATTTACTAAGAGAAATAGGTTTAGGAGGTCCAGCCTTACGGAAGCAACAAAAGGGGCATATCAGTCAGTCTGAGCCTCCCAGAAAGACACACAACTCACAACACCTGCATCTGCAGGGGCTTTTTAAAAAGGGCGATTCAGCAAAACAATGAAGCACACAAAATACACATTGCACATGTGTCGCAGGGTTTTTATAAGCAAAATATCAGCATGTTTTAGGCTGATATTTTAAAGGTAAATAATGAAGCATATGAATAAATTAATTAAATCCTGGCAGGGTTTTTTTATTGGACAGTTAAAGTATTTTTGAATTACTTTCTTTTTACAGGCTGGTAACAATATGAATAACTGAATGCAGCACGATATGCAAAAAAATGTGCAAAGATGTAGTTGCCATCTGAATTTAATCTTAATATGTAAACTTTTAATTAACAATGTGCATTTTGTGTGCTTTGTGAGTCTTGAACACACATAGTAGCTTTCCTGCACTCAGAGGCCCGAACACACTGTATAAAATATATCATAAAATATTTTTTTGGTCACAGCAGGGCTTCCAGTTAGAAATCTCAACTCTGTGGCTTACCAATGTCCACAGTTACATTCACATAAAGAGGCAGCCTCTCTACCGAAAAGGTCTTATATGAGCAGCTGTTCAGTCCGTCCTTTCTCCATACCTGCGGCGTTCGCCCCAACAGTTTCATCCTGGGAGGTAAACATGGAAGAGGTTAAACTAGCACACATTTAATGTGCTGCAACAAGCGTGACACGTCATCAGTATCTCTGTATTTCCTGACCTGTCTTTGTTTATTTCATTGCCACTGTCCCGTTTGTGAAACACCATGGTGTAGCGAGCTACATCAGCAGGCGGCCGCACAATCTTCATTTTCTGCAGCTCCACCCTGTAGAGACATGAGATCAATGAAGGAATACAACAAATCTGTGATCATGACAAACATTTCATTGTCTTTGTGTCCGTCTCACCTGATGCGAAGGTCATCGTCTTCTCCACCCCAGCCCCAGTAAGTGTTTGAGAATCCGTTCACTTGAAGAAACTGGTCTTTGGTCATCGCTGTGACTCCTCCAAAGTAGCCTTTGTAACGCAGCCTAAAAAAAAGAGCGGGCCTTGTTTAAGGACTATATCAGAGCTTTTAAGATAATATCAGGGCTGAGGAGACTGATGTCTGTAAATAATCATGTTGTTTATTCACAAGGGTAAAATGAGGTTTGACCCTCTGAGCTCCGATTTATGTTTTCATTAGAAAAAAAACACCCAATATAAACTGTTTATCTTAAAACTGTACAAGAGTCAAGACCGTCTACAACATTCAGACGAATCCTGAAAGGATCATGGATTACAAAAGTTTCCATTAGAAAAAATAACCACACATCACAGTGTTGGACACTCTCAGCAGCTTTTAGTTAGAAGCTTGAGTTAGCAAAGGTTAGTCCTATGAGCTTATTTTGCTGTTGAAACTAGCGCTGTGCCTGACATTTAAAAACCAGCTAATGGCGACTTAAAAGCTGAGTTGCCAGTTCACAAAACCAAATGATTTGCTTTGAACTGGGCTTTAGTCGTATACTTACTTGTATCCTGTGGCGTTCCGGCCAACCACCAAGTGTTTGGGCTGTTTGTCACAGAAGTATAAATTGTGATCATTTTCAGGCACCAGGTCCACATCATGAAAGATGAAGCACTCCCAATTGTAGTCCTTCAGAGCTTCCAAATACCCTACATTGAGTAACTTGGCACGGTTAAAAGTTGCATCACCAGCCTTTAAAAAAGAGAAAATAGAATGAAAATCACAATCTGCGTTTGCACTTTTTTTTAATGTACAATTCAAATATCAGTGTAAATGCCTGTGTTCTTGTTTTGTATCTGATGTCTTTATGCTTTGTCCATTCAAAAAGTAGGAGGAAATGTAGGAGGGTTAGAGAGCAGGGTCAACTACAGTACAGCCGCAGCTCAGAAAGTGATTTTATGCTACCCGTGTGGGCTGATTATTGAATAACTTTCACTGTAATATTCAGATTGTTGGAGTAAAACATACTGCTTAGCAAGTAAATGAGATGAGGGCGTTTAATATTGTTTTTCTAGTATGTATTTTTTTCCCAAGTCAGACCCTGCCTCAGTATGAAACCAGAAGATCACATAAAAGCCAAAACCTAATAATGCGTTTCATATAATCCAGCAGAAGATAAATTGTTCTTGGTAAATATGTGGCTGTACACTGCTGACAAAATGTTGATTTGCATGTATCTGAACAACTCATAGAACCTTCCAGCCACTGACAAAGATCCTTTCTTCTCAGAGTACTAAAAGCATAATTTGGTTGCAGCTGATTTGCCTTTGGCATGTAAAAATGTTTTGCGTCACTAGTTTCTTTGTTTTCTGCTGCAATGTTTTTTTTTGTGCATCACTCAACATGAGTTTTCTTTCATATAAAGGCTTTGAAGTCCACAAATGTTTCATGTTTCCTCTAAAGATGCCCTGATATAAAAACTGCCTGCTGAAGCAGACATCTATTACTGAGAAAACTTTGAGCAACCAGCTTGTTGTTTATTTTTTCTTGTATTATTTTATATTTTACCTGCTTTACATTTTTCATTAAAAAAAACTACCATAAATTAATGCAATGCATTTTTTTACATTTTTTTTTTTTCACATTAAATTTAGTAATATTCAAATTTTTTCCATTTTGAATAACAGTGCAGAGTATTCAGTTGATGTACATTGTGGGCAATTTTTACTTTCTGGGTGAGAAATCCAGAAGAATCAAACAATTAATTCAATTATATCATACAAACAAAAAACATTTTTTCAACACTGTTACTTCAGGGCGGTTTACCTGCTGGATGACGTAGATGGCGTAGTGTAGCTGCTGCCTCTGTAGAAAGGGGTGCAGGTGGTGCAGGAGGTAGAGGAGGTGTCTCTCTCTGTTGCGGTGAGGGATGAGGATCGCCACGCTCTGCCTCGCTGTGCAGTCTGAGGGCTCGTACTCGCCCTCAGCCACTCCTTTGTTGTCACTCTCCACATCCTTCAGTTTCAGAGAGGATTCAAAGGTCAGCTTCACTGCCCCCTCTGTGGAAGTTAACAAATCAAACACAATAGTCTTTTTATTATTCTGTTATATGTACTTCAAAACAATCACAGTAAATGACTTTTTTTTTTCAAACTACAGAGTGCCTAATGTTTCTAGTACAACCATCATTCCCAATATATAATATATATACATAAAAAATAAAAAGCAGATTTTAAAATATGTAAATAAAAAGAGAATGCATTGAATTTCAAATAAGTGTATATATCTACGAATAACAACACGTTCCACACATTGGATTCGAACAATTTGGGAAATGGGGTTGTATATTTATCCTTAAATTGTGGGTTGATTAAAGACAACTTTAAGAAATATGTACTTACAAATCTGAAATCAAACATAAATGAAGGGCACAGTTCCAGTGTATTTAATTTAATATAGGTCACACAGGATTTAAAAATTATTGTCTGGTATATAAACAAAAGTTATCTTTTATACTCTTATGCTGCCATGTAGCCTGTAAAGGTGGAAAAACTGCAACAAAAAAACCAAAGAGTAATTATTTCTTTGCAGGGCGCTTGGGATAGGTATATTTCTTGAAGTTTAAATCAAACTCCCAGTTATGTCTGTCACCTCTTTAACCTGTAGCTTCTGTATACTTACTGAGCAATGGGGACTCCTTTGGGCATTCTGCTTTGGGTGGTGGACTATTTAGGTGATTGGGAGCTGCTGTCCAGGTGTTGAGTTTTTCCCTTAGACTATCCTCTTTGATAAGAGTCTGTGGTGTGGTGGAGAAAGTCAAAACGGACCTCACCGTCTCGCCCGAAAAAGCAGCAATCCATGCCAGCACAGAGAGTGAAAGAAGGAGCAGCACAAAATACTTCCCCCGCCGCAAAATCTTGCACACAGGTGAACAGAAGCCCATGACTGTGTAACAACGTGGATGCAAGTCAGAGGAAGAGGCAACTGCAGATGCTGTTAGTTTTATTTTAGGATACCTCCTCTTTGCAGGACATTTCAGCAGAAATACTGACAGCCACAGTTTCATGAAACGGTCATCCCATGGTGATGGATCATGCTGCTTGGCTATACAGCGAATTAATTCACTGTGAAGTAGGAAAACTTATTGATGAAAATCCATCGTTGAACCCTTCAAAATCCACTTCAGGAGGAGAGGCCAAAAATGTTCTGATAACTGTGGATTGATTTCAAGAGAAAGGGTGTTACTGCATTGAACTGATATATGTGCGTCATGACCACCCTCATACTTACACGTCTTCGTAAGTCGATGCAGGTTTTAGTTTTAAACAGGTAACCCCATTATGTCAAAACAAAGAACACTTCATGAGATGTTATCCAAGTAAACCTGTGAAGTGTTGAAGTTCCTGGTTTTCATTTCTTTACTTTTGTGTTCAGAGTTCATTTTAACTGTTACACACAACTGAAAGAAGCTTCCTGAATGGTAATTTTACACCCAATAACTTAACACCTGTTTTTCTGTTCCTTTTGCCAAAGTATCACATTGCAGGACCTCACCTTCCCCCCTCACTTGTTCTATTAATCTCTCAGATATCTAGGGCTCGTTTTAAGAAATTCTTAGGTAACTAATGTAACCAGAATAATTCTATAGCACTAATTAAAGAAAAAAAAGTTAAATATTTTGTTGTGATCAACTGTATTATAATCACTCGAAATCTGTATATATTGTTCTTACCTGATATGAGGAATAACTCTGTTACATTGCCATACATCACAAAAAAGAAAAATGCAAGTTGAAAGCAAACTTTACAATCGCATTTTGATAATCTGAAGTTGGACAACATTTTATAAACCTATTGATTTGTCTAGAAAACAGGCGACAGCTAAATCGCTAATGAAATTAATCGTTATCTCTAAGTAATACACCACGATACACTGTGTCAATTTAAAACTGCAAGGCAACGCCCCCCAAGTTATAAAACAGAAAACAGTGACAACTCAAACCTACTAATTATACGCATTTAGTATTCATCGACAATTTCTGGCTGATGTATTCATTAAGAAAACGTGTTTACTAATAAAGCTTTGGCAAATTTGACATTTCTTCCGTCACACTGTGTGTTGGTGTTAAATTTGGGGGGTTAGCTAACGTTGGCCAGCTACAACAAGCGTTATTCATGTAGGGTTATATATGATACAGCATTTTACACAGCTGGCAGCTTCTTCTTCTACTTATGGACAGAAAAAGCTAAAATTGATTCCAATAATTGTCAGCAGCTGTTTCCAGATGAGCTTGATATGCAATTAGCTGTTAGCTAGGTGACGAATGCGGATGTGGCAATGAGAGTTTTATTGCTTTAAGTGCTGTAAAAGTTCAGCGTTAGCATCAAGCTAACAGTCGCTCACAACGGAGCCCAGACAGTGAAGATATAATGTCAATAAAAAGCAATCAGTCACGGGTCTTTTGCGCGCAAGAAGATACAAGATAGTGGTTTTGTTAGCGCATCTTACCTTACACACAAGCTGATGATGACGGTTAACGTTACCAGCCCCGGAGATAAACGACAACAGTGCGTCAAATTAGCATGAATGCGCATCGCTACTGCTAAATGTATTTCAAAATAAAGGCTTTTAGCACGAGCTTAATCCATTCCTCTAACATAAATAACATTTTTTTCTTTTCAAGTAGACCACTTCGGACAAGCCAATTTTATTTCTGTAGCACCTTACCCAATGTCATTGGGCTGACATAGGCTGTACAGTTGCATAATAATATATTAAGTCCCTGCGTCGCTTTGATTTTGAAGGCAACATTACAAAACAGGAAGTCGTTGCTGTTTTTTCGGGTGGCTAATGGAGCTCAAAGCATGGTGCGTGTTTTTGCATTGATACTTCCGTTGTGTACTTTTCAAAATAATGTCCGTCGCTCCTGGTGAGGTTTATCTCACTGTTACTTTGTTTTTACATCGTATTTTGGAAAGAATTACAGGATGTGTGTTTTTCCTGTGATTTGCATATGTTGAAATAAAAAGTCACCCATGAGGAAATAATTTTAAGGTCCTGATGTATAAGAATTTAACAGTCCTTGTAAACAGCTGTATAAAGTATGGATTATGAAAGGTGGAAATATTTGTGTAACATTTGTAAGTGTAGTGTACAGGGTATTCATTTGAATAATTGCAAGATTTAGTTTGAGCCATTGTGGGAATGGTAATGTCCTTTTCTCTTTTTACGATTAACAGTTCCATCGTGCAATGCTTTATTGTCATTTTGTCCAATTTCTGTCTCATCCATAGGCTGTATGGTCTCATGCTGCCCTGTGGATCAAACATAGACACCATGCTGGTCTCTCTGCTGGGCTTCACTGGCTCTGAGGATAAAGGTTTTGTCCTCCTGCCAACAGAGGAGGTGGTCATCCAGCTGCTCCTCAGGTCAGTCACAATACTGGATGACTCAGCATGTCATCCTCCTGGTGAGCGATGTGGGAAGTCCTGCAGTCCTTAAATGCCTTTTTACCTACTTTTTCTTGTGTTCTCCTTCTGCTTAGAGTCTACCTTTACAAAATAAAAAAAGCTTTTCATTCCACTCAAGATTTTTTTCTTTTGCTTTATTCGATGCTATCATAGCCTACGCCTTCAGATCTCTGTCTACCTCACAAGCAGACTTTATATGACGATTGTATGTTGAGTTGCAATTCCTCAGGTGCAGTTCTTGAGCTATAAATACTCATATCCATACATTTAACCATACAAGTTCCAAAAAGGACATACAAATATTTTCAGTGCATGCACAAACACAATAACTTTAATAAAGTAAAAGTGCATAATACATTAATGTCCTTTGTTTAAATGTTGATTTATTTTAATAAAACAGTGTTTTATGTATGCAGAATGGCCTATTTTTTATTATATATGTATTATTTTAATACATATAATTTCTTATTGTG
>JAOWBC010000182.1:16508285-16518405 GCA_028566105.1 Hypoplectrus providencianus
TGTGTGTGTGTGTGTGTGTGTGTGTGTGTGAGGGGTGGAGGCCACTTCCCTTAATTATAGCGGCCTGACAAGGACACAACAGAATATAATGACGTGTCATCCCTCATCAGATTCAGAGCCGCGGCGTCTGAAATGTCACCTGAGACGGCAGCTTTGATAGATGAGCTGTGGACAGATTCGCTCCACATATCGTGAGATTCTCGTGAAAAGAAACGCTCCGCTGGTTTATAACCTAACCTCAGTGTTTGGAACAGCACCTTTAAACCTCAAGAGTCTCTTAAAACGAGCCTGAACTGCTGAGGTAAAGATCCACAGCACAGTTCATACCAGGAAGATTTTATTATCAACTTATCGTATCATATATGGACACAGCATTGATAACTGTTGCTGTCTTTATTAATGTGTTTGCTTATTAGTTTCTTTATTTTAATAAAGTCATCAACACTGTATCCATGAAAATACCTGACAAACGTCACGTTTTACTGACTTTAACTGAATAACACAGAGACTCTTTTTGCATCTTTTATGGACCTTGTTGAAGATATTGTAATATTTCACATTAATATGCTTCAGAAATAAAGTTAATTGCTCTTTCAAAGGGTGTACTTGCATGATAATCCTGTTAGACTGTTATTAGATCGATGGCATTAATTGGTCTTAAAATTACAATAATTGCAGTAATTTCTGGGACAATAAAACGTCCAACAAACATTGACATCATGGCAGGTTTATGGGGGCTGGACCTGCTGTATTAACTGTACTTTTTATGCCAACATTTGCATCTCCATTAAATAAAATAAGAAAATTCTGAAAGATTCAGTTCAGCTTCAATATGAAGGGGAAAAACTTTGAAACTCCAACTTTCTTCCGGGTGATAGTTTGGTCTGTTGTGATAAAGTTGGGCAAACTTACACAAAATGTAATAAAAAATAGAATAAAAATCAAAGATTAGGATCAATATCAAGTGTTACTGCATGTTCACATCCTTTACTCAAGGTTAACTATTTTCTTTATTTTATTCATGTAAAAGTTTTAACACCACACTGTGAATTTAATCCACTACCAATAAAGTCCTACATTTAAATCTTACTGCAGTAACGGTGCAAAACATACTTAAAGTATCAAATGTAAAAGTACATTTAATGCAAAATGGATCCATTCAGACTGTTTAACATATTCTAAATATAATATTGGATTATTATTATTGATTCATTTATGCAAGCAGCTTTTTATTGTTATCGAAGTATGGCATAATTTAATTTCTTAATATCCTGTCATTTGCGATATTCGTCAAAATTTGAATAATTTAAACATTGTTTTTCAAAGTTCATCAAAAGGAAAAGTGCTCATTATGCAGAATGTCCCCACTCAGCCTGTATAAAATAAGAAGTCAACCAAAATTAATCAGGAAGAATATTTTGAAGTTATAAAAAAAAGTGAAAGTAAAGTGAAAGTTTATGGAAATGAACAAAATCTCATTTATGTTGGGGTTTTATAAAGAAGAAAATTAAAAAAGTTCTTGTCTGCTGCGTTCAGATTATTATTCCATTTCATAATCCTTTGAAAAACAACTAAGAAAGGAGAAGAAAAAGAAAATCACCTTTGAGAAAAAGCAGCATTTTACTGTGGTCAAGGTAAGATTCATTTTAACTTATGAGGTTTAATCAAAAAGAAAAAGTGTCCAATCACTCTAAAGTTACCATGTTTTTATGTGAAATCTCAACCTGAAAAGTAACTAAAGCTGCCAGCTAAAAGTAATGGAGTAAAGAGTAAAATATTTGCCTCTAAAATGTGGCGGAGTAGATATGTGTGTAATGTAACTGAGTAAATTATAAGTACCTCAAAATGGAGTAAATTTACTTCCAGCACTGCTGCTCACTCTAATAAAATTTAAAATTATTAATATAAAATTTAATTTTCTCACTTAATAGATATAGATTTCTATCTTCTGACATTAATTCACTGCAGTGAGTTTAGGGAGATTATAAAGTGCAACTTTAATTGCTAAACAGCGGGTTAAAGCTTTCCTTCGTACCGTCTGGGGAAATAAACCTATCCGAACGAATTGAAAAGTTAAGTGTACAAAGGCAGAAAAGGCGAAATTTAACCGACAGCATTGGAGTTTAAATATTTAATCGCTGGCATCGCTGCAGGACTGTCTGATGCAAATGAAACCAAAGAGCCTCAGTCGGAGCTCGGGATGCCGGGATGTGCTGGGCAGGTGCAGCTCGAGCCGCGAGGCCATCAGGGAGGAGAAATGTTTATGGGAGAGGAAACGCTCGGCTCAGCGGGTCACAGGCTGAGCTGTGAGGACACGGACGAGCTGGATGGAGCTCAGAGAACGAGACATCTGGATGGAGCCCATCGTGTCCTGAGGTCAGTCTTTTCACAACTGCTACATTCTGCCCGCGAAAGCGTTCAGAGCACTCACAGCTCCGTCTTTAAAAAGCCACAAACAGAAGTCTCACTGGGTCAAACTGGAAATCCCTATTCATCGCTTTCACACAAACCGCATTCAGTGACCACGATTTAAAAAAAAACAACTATTTTTCTCCTTCATACTACCTCTGTAAGACACTTTGTATTTATATAACGAACCATATTCACCGACCTGCTCTGCTACAACACCAGCTCCCCCAGACTCGGCTCCTCAAACCCAAAACGAGCACCAAACATGGGCAGACCGAAGCGGCTCCCACCCTCTGGAAGTCCCTGCAAAAACACACCTGTACTCACCTGCCCACCTTCAAAAAACTCACTGAAACTCGTTTTTTTTAAATGTGTGACTGCCTTTAATTATTTTGTCTGTTATCAGTGTGTTTCCAACTACATTTTTGACTGTTACTGACTGTGATTTTAAACTGATTTTAACCTGTGCTTACTAATATGTTAATTGTCTAAGTATCCTGAAAAGCACCCTATTAATTATATTAACTGTTACTATTATAAATATATATTGCAGTGAAAAACAAAGTGAGTAAAATGTAAGAAAAGAAACAAATAGCTGAAACTGCTTAATGGGGTTCAGATGGTTGATTTGTGGCTAAGAAACTTGTTATCAATTGCAAAGAGAAATGTTATTCAACTTGCATTAGTGGCACCATATTTAAATCTGCTCCAGACCGAACAGTCAATCTGTTTTTACCCATAAAGAGATATCAAAACATCCTGGATTTGTTGCCAAACCCTCCCCTTCACGCAGCAGCCATCTAAACGCTGACATCACTGAAAACTATCCAGTACTGCACCGATTCAATGACCCGTGTCATTGCAGCTATAGCCTCTATGCTCTATAAAAATCGTCCCTCAGCTTATAAACTATCGCGAAGTCCGATTTATGACATCGTCACATTTTCCTTCCATGGTAGATGGTCACAATGTTCACATAAATTTGCGTCCACACAACAAAATCTGCATTTCATGGCTGCGAGGAGAGCTCATTTCACTAACTGTGTTGACATTAGCGGCTGTGCGGCACTGTAGGGCACCATTTATATGCACAGCATCGACTGTGAGGAGAAACTCTGTGAATTCTTCCTTTTTATTCCCCAAAACATTTAGGCAATCAGCAGACTGAGGTGCATTCAATCAGACATTGGGAATGTGAACATTTCCACATGTTTGTATTTGCAGAGAGAGATGAGGCCTTTGCAAACAGTCGTACTTGGAAATGCAGCGTAAATTGAAGTTCTACAGTCAACAAGTGAAGCTAGGCTGCTGAAAAGCATTTGTTGAAAATAATCTGCAGTCTGCAAAGATAACATGCAGGATAAAATGTTGTTGAAATTTGAAAAAACAACTTTTCGTTAGGGTTTTGTGTGGGACTATTCCTTGGCCAAGAGTATGCTTTTTAAAATTTAAACAAAATAAGGGGTGAATTAGTCGTACAGATGATACAAACATGCATCCTTAGAAATTCCCCAAAAGAAAAACTCATCCTCAGCAGATCCCTGAGGTTCCTCCACATCTTAAAATTACTTGACAACCTGTTTGATCATTCCTAGACTTTAGGAAACAGTTAAAGAGACAGACAACTACTCATGTTCTCATCCACTCCTATGGGCAACTTACAGCCACCAATCTGCATTTCTATGTGTGACTTTGGGAGGAAGCTGGAGGAACTTCACTTCTTAGAAACTTCACACGAAAGCCGATTTTAACCTGCGGCCCTCTTGTTGTGAGGTTAAAGTGCAGACCTCTGTTTCCAAAGGCATCAACAAATTTTAACACATTTCCATTTGGATTTTTCAGACAAAGTCAATACTTTTTGTGAACCGGCTTCAGTGGAAAACAGCCAGTCACTGATTTGGACTCCAATGAGAAACTTTTGCCTACAGTGAAGATCATTTCACCCCTCACCTGAGCTCTTTAATCAGTCTAACCTGAAAACAAGTCGGAGTCTTAATATAATGGTTTGAAAGGAAGAAAATGGGCACTGGCTAACAACGTAATTAACCACACACATACGCACAAACAAATTAATGCGCAATATGAAGGGAAACATCGACACTGAAAGACTTTTATTCCCTCGGCAGAGCCAGCCTTTATCATATCAAGACAAATGGGGGAGTGATGTGTCAGTGCCAAACAACAAACAATATTTAATTGAGCTCATCAGGCTGAAATCATCTCACAACAAAAGCCTCAGATTGATGATTTGGACATTACATGGCTGCCGTATCAGCCCCGTTCCCCCGCTGCCTCTGAGGCTTCATTCACCGCCGTAATAAGATAAAGTGCCCTGTAATAACTCAGTCAGTGAGAGTTGGGAGACGCGGCGTGGATAATGAAAAGAAAGAATGAGATGAACACATTTTGTTGACAGAGACGAGGACGACCTAATGGAAAATACGGACTGTGGGGAGCTGGAGCGTTTGACTGCGAGAACAATAACTACAGACGTTTTTTTTGTTGTTGAGGTAAAAGCAGATTTAGACCAAATTAACCCCTTTTCAAAACAAAAACCGTAACAATGCACAGTTGTTTCGCTTTGTTTTCTCTCTTTGTTTTTTTTTTTTTTCTTTTAAATATAATTTTACGGCACCTTTTTAAAAAAAGCTTTATTGAACGTCATTCTAAACAAAAAGAGCAGCAGAAACACGGGAACAAATCATCGTCACACGTCTGAGCAGAACAATAAAAGTCGACAAAAGACAACGGAGAAGAAAAGCGGCTTATTTTATAGCAAGACAGTAAAACTTACTGTTCCTGCTGGACAATAAATACTTAAAATTACCACGAAAGTATTATATATTCACTCTCTTTACATACATGAATCCATGCAGAAGAGCCAGACCATTATCTTTGGGGTTTTTTTCACATTTTTTTAGTTTAGATTTTAATGTCTTTTTGTTACGTTTATCTGTTAGAATGTATGCACTAAAATAAGAAATACATTATCACCCGAAGCCAACACTTGTGAATGTTTTCACTTCTTCTGTGTTTCCAAGCAGCAAACTGCAACATCACAGTCTTTTATTGCTCATTATTTATAGACTGCAGAGAATAAAATAACACACAATCATTACATAGAAACGGCATCAAATCCAGCATTAAAGTATTTGCAGAAAGCTGTAAGAGCCCCTGCAGCTTCTTCACTTTAGTTCAGTCGACAGGTGATAAGTGATGGTTATATTTCACCTCACGCAGCGTTACATCACCTGCAGTTACAGATTCTCATCAGATCGACCTTCCCTCCATCACGCCATAAACTGTTAGCGGGCCTATTTTCTTTGCAAAATGTCAGAGCACATTACAATCAAGGACTCCCACATGCAGGTGAAAATAATTGGGCTCCATCATTTGTTTGTTTGACAGGAATCTGCTTCTCGGGTTTGTACACGTGTTGTTATTTCATCTAAGTCCACAAAATGTAAAGTAAAGAATGAGCGTTTTGATGAATAATTCGTCAAATTCAACTTTACTGTGCTGTACATACTGTGTTTGAAAACCCAAGTAGTTTAACTGCACAAGCGGTTTGCTCAAATGTCTCATTTTCCTGAGTCACTAAAGAGGAGTTGGACTCTGTGAACTGGTGGGAGGTGAGACATTCAGGAAATTACCAGTATAGTGACTCATGAAGCCATTTTGAAGGGAAAATCGTTACGGGCACACAGTAACAACACGTCCACACGTCTAAAAGACAGAGGAGGCTGTTTACCGATGACTCGTGAAAATGAAAACGTGAATCAGAGACTTTCCCCCCAAAATACGTCCCCATGTGTACAGCACTCTGACTGTAGTTTTTAGTTTAAATTCAATTTCAATTCAATCTTTTTATTTTCTGTTCTTTTGGAGTGATTTCAATCTGCCTTTTTGGACTTTTTTCTGTCACTGTAAATCACTTTGAGTTGTTTTGTCTATGAATTTTGCTCTATAAATACATCTGCCTTCCCTATCATGTGTGCAAAGAAGAATAAACAATGGTATTTAAAGTAACCTAAACTGACTTCTGTGTCTTTTTCTTTTCTTTAGTTACGTGCATTAATTTAACTTTGCAGTTTTTTTTTATGAAGCATATCCATGTTCGTTTTGGCCCTAACCTCAGAGAGATCGGCTGCTTTAATCTAACCAAACTGTTGCTGTAACTACAACTGGTAAGAGCTCTATTTTTGGAAATGCACCTGTTGGTTTTATTTAAGGACAGAAACAACAAACTTAAAAGGATGCAAAGTTTAGTGGACTCATCAAAAAGTAAAAACTATAATTTATATATAACCCATGTAATTGTAAGCCAGGATGTCCAGCTTTTACGACCCATATTAAAGTTAGATTTAATAAAGTTAGATTTTTGGTCATGACTACTACAGCCACTAGAGGGCGCAGCAACAAAAGCCCCTATGGGGTCATAATAAGATGCTTTCACAGACGACCTATATGGTTGTTTTTGTTTTTTCGCTGAGGACAACAAACAAGCAGATATGGCTGATTTCATTGTTTACCATGTAAACATTGTTAATTAAATGCCCACAGGGGAATTTTCCAACCTGAAGTTTAAGATAACAAAGAAAACAGAACTTAACAATATGAAGGTTGAATTGATTTTTATCATATTTACTTTATTATCTACCTTATTATCTTTTTAATACAGCCGGGTAAATCGTTCCCAAACGCTGCAGAGAATCAAGCAGTTACTTCTTAAGCACTTTGACTCGTCTCGTTGCTGAAATGTGCTGTAGAAATAAACTTGTCTTGCCTTCAGGAGTGGGAGTTTATCATCATGCAGCAGACACAAACAGCAGACTCCGAGCTAAGCTAACCACTCATACAGTGGTATCAATTCGCTCACCTAACTCTGGGCAAGAAAGCAAAAAAAATAAAAAGCATATTCTCCAAAATCACAGACTATTCCTTTAAATGACCCAAGGTTGCACCCTAGAAAAAGAAGAAAAAGCAACAACAGGCTGTTGCTGTTGCACTCAGACCACTATTACACCATGCACCTCAGCGTAAAAGCAAAGCCGTCCCCCGTAGCAAACATCACTCTGCAGAATAAAGGACTGAAGTCCATTTGCAGCACATCAATGCACACAGCCACAACTTTTAAAGCACAGTCTGTTTCATCAGAGTTTAAACAAAAACTGAGCTTAAAATGGGGTTTCTTTTAACAACAAATCCAGTGCTTCACATACCCTTCACTGATTAGTTTACCCTTTCAGCTTCCAAGTGCGCTAATCAGGGAAATCATCCATTGGTGTGTTTTATCAGGATGAAAGCCTGCCGACACTTGACCAGGCCAGGGGGATTTTTTCTCGCTTTAAGCTCAGTTCATTATTATTTTCACTTTAAAAAGACTGTTTGAAATCTGTCTTTCTGTTTCTGTCTCCTAGTTGAGAAAGATTTTCCCTTTTCCAATCGATGAATAAGATGTTTCTTTCTTTCAGATCGGTGAATGAAAAGCACTCTCATTAGTCTTCACAATACTGGTACCAGAAAAAAAAATGACCACCACACAACAGTAGTGGCACGGAGTTTGCCTCGAGACAACAATCTTCCAAACTTCAATTACACCAACGAAACAAGGTCACAGATGGAGGTGTGTACCTCATCTTAGTTATCTAAACACAGTGTCTGTCTCCAGGCTGAGACCTTTCTGATCACACAGACCAAGAAATCTTCACCAGTAAAGGAAAGCAAAGGGCCTAAGAAACACATACATCTCAGTATTAACAACAGTATTTCCCCCCTACACCAGTTATCTCTGTCTGCATGAATGGGAGCTGTCTTTAATTCTTTACAAGTGCAATCTGAAATTGTTCTATCAATGCTATTGAACTTTTTCTCCATCTGGAAGCTGGAAAACAGAATAAGGGTTAATGCCCAACAAGGTGCCTATAATCAGAGATTAATGGAGGTTGGGCTGGCTGGAGCGCATCCATGGTGGCCATTAATCCTGATTAAGGACACCTCGAAGGGCATTAACCCGCTGAAACCATGGTCATCTGCCAAAGAATGAAAAAAGAACTATTCAATTGAATTTCCATGTGATTTGCAGTCAATTCAAGTTTTTGACAAGCCACAAATCCATTCCCACCATTCCCATCCTGAGAGGAGGACAACTTTGCTCACTTCACCAGTTATTAAAATACTTCTTATGTTTCCATCAAATAGTTTCCATGCAAAATTTGAAACAACAGTGGATGGAAATGTCTCTAAATCCCATTTTTGAGAGTTTTGCTGCAAAATCGGCTTTGACTTTAACGGAAACACGATTAGTTAGAGGCACCTGGTGCTGATCTCAAGAACACGTACATAAATGCAGTTAAAAACCAACAGACTACATGAGCACAGCACACAAATGGGGCTCACTACCAATGCTGGAAAGGCCAAGGTCACGAGCGTTGACACCAAATCTAAACCAGGCAATAAACATTAGGAGCTACCCACTAGGAAATGTGGCTGAGTTTGTCTTACCTGGGAGCCAACATCAGCACAGATGGAGCAGATAAGGATGCAGAGAAACGCATCAGCAAAGCGAGACAGGACACTCCGACCTGTATGGCTCTCTTCCCAGCTCTCCAAAAACAAATGTAAAATTGGCTGTGAAACCTGGAAAACCACCAAAGCAATCATCAATAAATTGCAAGTATTTATTAACAACTGCCTCCCATACATCCAGAGGATACGGTGGCCCAACAAAATAACAAACAGAAATCGGTAGCAAATTAACATTCAAAATGAAAAGAAGGGAGATGGATCGATCGCACACTTAGGAAATAACTAACATAACAAGATTACGACCGACAAGGAGAGAGGAAGCCAGGAAGACCTGAAACCGAGTGGAGGTGGTCCATGCTCGATGAGCTTAATAGACAAATTATTTGTATACAAACATTAACAAAGCGTGTCCATGCCAGATGCAAAAAAAGGAACAGAAGAAAGACTGTGAAGAAAAGTACCTGTCAAAAAAAAGCTACTTTCTCACTGAAGTTTTTCTTTATTTTATAACAACCTATGACTCAGAGATAGGCACGTATAAAAATGTATTTGTTTGAAAATAAATAATTGGTCTATAGAGGACTCTTGCACAGCGAATGGGATGTTTGAGCATCATTTATGTAAAGCACACTTAAAAAAAAAATATTTGATAGTACTAGTAAGTTCAGAGGAGAAGTGTTTCTCTCTCAGCTTGAGTGTTCAGTCGTCTTGCTGTATTTTTCAGAGGAGAAGCCTATTAAAGGAAATAATTGCAATAAATTGTATTCATATTCAAGAATTACTGGACACCCTGCAGCCAATCAGAATAGAGTATTGACCCGGACTGGGGTGTTAACCTGGTTTATCCAAGTTTTGTTGGTTATCCTGTAAGACCGTAAAAGTAAGAGTGAGTTGGTCTCAATTTATCTGGATCAGTGTGATTGAAGCCGTCAACAGTTTCTGTCAACACCTACACACCTACTGTGGTGGGAAAAACCACAGAGGCGGTTCTGAGTACTTTGCCAGAGGTTTATATGTCTGACTGTCTGCCTGTGGACACATTTCTTCATTTTGGCATCAGAGCTGTGCAAAAAAATGCAGTTACAAAACTTTACAGGTGTGCAGCTGAGATCAAAATGAAGGCTTGAAGATTGAAGATTCCTTTCCTGTCATTGAACAGAAAAATAAAAACAGGTGCACTGCC
>JAOWBC010000182.1:16534695-16545926 GCA_028566105.1 Hypoplectrus providencianus
GAGGAGGAGGAGGAGGAGGAGGGTTATGGTGACCTTCAGAGTTTCACATAACTCTTAAGTACTTTTTCTCTTATCATTAATAACCTCGGTGGCATTTACACAGAGGAGACTGGTATTAAAGTCCTATATATTTATGAACAATATGCAGGCAGAGTAAAATTAGCCTGACTGAAGCCATCATGCTGATGGGAAACACTAATCCTTCCTGACTGGTTGTGGGTTCAAAGAACTGTCACCTGCTCAGATTTCTCTCAGTCTTGAAAGGATAAATAAACTCAAAATATAAATGTAATACTTTCTTTTCAGACTTTGATCTTCGGGCTGAGAACCAAGTAAATGGCAGAATTTATGTAAGGCACAGGCAGCCGATGACTTGCATAAAATCTGGCATTTAGGTGTTCTCTGAAGCCGGTTTTCAACACATCTTGAATTGTTTCATCATGTTTACAGGGCTGCTTAGCATAGACAAAACAGTCCAACACAGCGCATCCCAAACATTTTGAACCATTGCAACCCTGTTCACAAAAAGGCCTTTCAAATAAGGACGCATTTATGCAACTTTTTAAGGCTCTGTACCCCCAAGCTGTTTAAGAGGCATTTTCATCTGCTATTATAGAGAAAAACAGAGAAAATCTATGTAAATCTATGTAATATATGTAAATGTTTGGATGACAAATAAATCCTGTATTTGTATAGGACTTTTTATACAAGTAATACTGAACAACGAGTGCTTCACACACAGTATATATATATACAAATAATGTGATGTTGTAGAGGTTAAACAGCTATTTAAATAAACTCGTAAGCAGTTTAGTAGATAATAATTTTAACAGCTGCATCCTTTCATGAGGTGCAAACAAAAAATGAACCCAAAGTGTTTATCCAGTGCTGCCATGATGAGACAATATTGGATAGAAACGATACTACAAACGTTCTTGTGGTACATTTTCAGATCTTTTTTTCACCTCAGGGTTTTATAGTAACCCTGTTCCACGCCGAAGCTGATGTCTTACCTACACAGCTCGTCTCTGGAGCAGTAGTTCTGCAGGCTGAGGCAGTTGGGTTTGCCCACTCGCTCCTCCCCTCTCCCATTCTCCTCGTAGGAGCAGGACGGGACGATGGTTTTCCTCCGGCGCTCCCCACACAGAGTGTCAGAGCAAGGGCAGAACAGCAGAGCGAAGCTGTACTCCTCTGGCACGCGCTCCAGGAAGCGCCGCAGGGCTTTGTGGCATTTCTGGCGGTTGCAGCTGTTGTCAGTGACTGTTGCTCGCTTGGTGCAGGCCACAACATACTCGGACCGCAGGGAGCCACATTTCTCGTACAGGCCGCAGTCCTGCGCCGCCTTCAGACACTGGTTCTGTCCGTCCACAGACAGGGAGGAGACTGCAGGATGGCAGGGAGCAAACAGGAACAGAAGTCAGGGGATCAAAATGACACACAGCTAATTCAGTGTTTTGGTTATTTGAGATCGGAGCAGTACCTGCCATGATGGAGGCCATACGTGACATCTCAATGTTTCTCACCAGGTTTAACTCCAGTTCTTCATATGGAGACACTTCATACTCATCGTATGCTGAAACAACAGCAGAGAGTCAAACAGGGATAAAGCAGCAGAGAGTCAAACAGGGACAGTTCACACCAAGATCAAAAATACACAAAAAACTCTTTACTCTATTTTTTTAATCATTATTATTTTATTACTTTGAGGTTTGTTATTTGACATGATTATTTTACTATCTTTATTTACGGATTTTATTAAATTCAATTGATCATTCAGTTCATTTATCAGTTCATTGTCGTGATTTATTTAGATTTTATTTATTATTATTTTTTATTTATTTTTTGTGTGAATGTGTCTGTATGAGTATATATACATATAAGTATATGTAGACGACTGATAAAAAAAATCAAAACATTTTATTTAAAAAATATAAAGAATTATGAAAAAAAACCTTTATTGAAATTATGAAATTTAAATAAAATATTGTTTTTAAAAAAATAAAATCTAAAATAAAAAATAAAATAAAAACTAAAATAATTCAATAAAGTGTAAAAATATGCAGTCACCATCTATTGAACAAAAGTAACTACATACAAAAAAAAATAAAAAATAAAATAAAACCATGACCGTTTCTTCATCTTTCAGCTAAATCTCCATGTCCGCTCTCTGTATCTCTTTTCTTATCTACCACTGTACTCTTCCTCCTCTTTGAAGAAAGGAGAAAAAGGGAATTCCAATAACTCACCTCCGGGCTAATGGGATTATTCCAGTCCAAAGCATATCTGCCCTCTCTAACAATGTTCTGCAGGGATCGGGGCTGGATATAATAAGAAGGCGGACCTTGTTCTCTCGAATAGACCCTCATGCTCCTTTACCAT
This sequence comes from Hypoplectrus providencianus, assembly GCA_028566105.1. Classification (NCBI taxonomy): domain Eukaryota; kingdom Metazoa; phylum Chordata; class Actinopteri; order Perciformes; family Serranidae; genus Hypoplectrus; species Hypoplectrus providencianus. The sequence goes on from JAOWBC010000182.1 coordinate 16,537,075, forward strand.
CAATCTTTCTAAAGGAAAGACTTTGTAAAGTTCTTGGGAGTGTATTTTTGATTTTTATGGGAACTTTCCTTTTTCAACCCACCTGCAAATCTCACAGTCCAGTAGACCCGGAGGCAGTGCTCCTCCCTGCGAGAGCCGCGCTGACACTTGCAGACTTGAAGGGGCCGGTAATGCTGCAAGGCGTTCTGGGCCTCCAGGCACTCCAGGCGGGCGTCTGGGCCCAGGGGCGACACGGCCTCCTCAGACGCGCAGTACTCCAGCAGCCGATAGAGCACCATGCAGGACTGCTCCTGGATGCAGCCCTGCTCCGCCACCAGACAGTCTAAGGATGCAGAAACTGGCACGCTACCTGGAGGAGAGGTTGGTACTGTCAGCGCACAGCGGCCGAGGTTACAGCTGCATTATGCAGTGTTTAAGCTAAACAGGCTGTAATTAAGAGAGCGGAGCAAGGTGAGTGCACTCTGCAGACTCTTCACTTCACTCCAGTTTACTACGAGGAGGATTAAACTGAACGCACACGAGTGTAATAGAGCAGCGACGTGGGCAAAACCTCAACATTTCTCATAAAAACAAAAGGAGTCTCTTGGATGATTTAATTTAACGTTGTAGGGTTATGTTATGGTCGTAATGATTTTATAATCGTTCCTTCATCTTCTCTTTGGGACTCCAACTGTTTTTATTTACTGAGTCATACAGCACACCTTTATTCCTGAACCATGTGTTTTAAAGGTGGGTGCAGATCTCCAACCTAAAGGACAGAATAGACTGTTTGTCACTGCCACTCACAATGACACATAAGATAAAATAGCAAGTGTCTGTGAATTTTGCTATAAAACCACTGAAAATTTAGGTATAGAGCAAAAACCCTTCTGGTTAGGTGTCATAAAAGACAATTTAAGCAGAAATTAAGTGTACATAAATATCAGAAATGACAACAGGAAGTTAGGTCAAAAAGGTAAATTAACCTGTTTCACAAAAAGTTTCATTAAAAGTCTTTTACTTTTGTTATATCTTATACTGATACATCAGCGACAGGTCATATTTTGCTGCCTGTACAACGGCCTTTTATATTGGAGTTTTTAAAGGGAGACCAGTCTGTCCTGTTAATAACAATCAGAATGTGTGCAGTTGTCCCTCCAAATAAAAAACATGATAGAAACAGATGACTTTTATTTTGAAGATGTATAATGATGAATAATCTCGGCAGCAGTGATTCCAAACTGCCATAAAACGGAGAGAAGAAGAAGTGATGAGGAGGATTTGCTTTCTAAGTAGCAATAAAATTAATATTTTAGCCTAATCAGATCTTTAGCATTGTTCAAGGTTACGTTCTCAAACTGTGACTGTAATTAAAGTTGAGTTGAAGGTTGATTTCCAGGAGAGCCTTACTGCATTATATTACTTTTTTTTTTTTCAGATGACACTTTAATTTAGTTCAGATTACAATTACAGGCAAACAGGTTATTGTCATTCAACCTCACATAAATGAGAGACATCCTCACTATGATCCCTCGACTGATTCTGGGACATTCTGATGTCGATTTTCAAAATAAAAGACCTTTAACTTCTCATATGTGAGATGTAGGTTGGAAAAAGATCCGTGGTCAAAGCTCATTTTGTAGACTGTTGACAAGGTGCAGAGATTTCTGAACAAATATAATAGAAGTCATTGCATATCTTAACTTTATTCTGATGCATAAATTCACACTAAATAGAAGACATTAAAATGTGTGCCCCTAAAATTAAATGTGCAGCCATCTCCTGAAATTCTGTTAAACTGTGGTTGGTTTTGGTACAACAAGTGAGCCGGGAAGAAGAATCTGGCAACATTTAATCTGGTTTTTTATTAAAAATGTGGGCATCCAAGATTTGAAGATTTGATTTCAAAAGTTATTTAGAAAATAACTTTGAAGAGACGACCCAGCGGGGATGTTGTGAATGGTGAATTTATTAATTTCCCGCATCAAAACACAGCATCCATCCCTCCAGTCCTGGAACTCCCTGAACCACCAACAACATTTCCAAAGTAGACACTTCTCATTTTACAATAATAACATTTTGGCTAAAGAAGAAAGGCTGCACTTTCTTAACTTTGAGTTAATTTACTCATGCCATACTGGTAGAAATCCAGACTTTTCCACTTTTCTAAATTAACTAGACTGAAATATTTCTCCAAACTCCTTCTCTTCATGTGAATATTTTTTTTCATGTTCTGATTTACTTTCATATGCTGCTTATTTTCTACTCTATGAAAACTTTTTTTCCACGATATATAATGCAGAAATTTGCAAAATTTACAAATGGTGTTAATTATATATTTTTTGGAATAATCAGTCAATAACTGAAATTGAATGTTATTTAGCTATTTCATTCCTATTTATTCTGTAAATTAAAAAAAATACATTTATTATTATATGAACTCAGTAGGCCATGTTTTTATAGTCCAACAGGTATATCAGTTGAGAGATATTATTGCCAATATTAGCCATAGGTATCGGTGTATATGCTGTCTGATATGTGCTGCAATTAATCTTTTTTTTTTTTTTTTACAGAATGTGTTACACAGCAAGAGTGAAACTGGATGGTAATGATCTTCACTTGGGTATTTATTTTATTCCTATTTTTCTTTATTTTGTCAACTCATCATGTGTAGAATTTGCTGACCATGCAAAAAATGTTTGTATAATAATGTTTAACAATGTTAAAGATGATTTAATGAAGTTTTATGTTGGAGAAAGTTGCTCTTGGTGTACATTTGCAGAGTGGTGAAAAATTGGTGCGCAATCCACATTTAGCAGCTCAAATAAATACTATATCGGTCATAGATGAATTTCCCCTCTAAACTCAGTATCAGCATCAGTCAGACTCTTTAATTATTCATCACTCTAAAAAACCTGTGATATGCTGTTGAAAGTTATGGAAATTGATGTAAAATAAACAGGATAAAATGTGCTAAGAGATGTAAAAAAAAACAAAAAACACTGGTATGGTGCTTGGGCTTTTTGAGCCATATTTTTATGTACTCGTGGATTATTGTGCACAAGCACTGCTGTTATTATTGCAAAAGGACACATGAACAGCTGGGGGCCAAAGCTTTTGCAGCAGGGTGCCGCTTCACTTGGAGCGAGCTTTTCCACCAATGTCAGACTCTGTGATGCTAAAGACAAAACCAATTTATTCAGCAGTGCTCGAGTACTTCGAATGGACACTTTTGCTTCCAATTTTGCTTTCAGACAGAGACTCCACTTGGATATCACATTCAGACAGCGACTCGACTCAGACGTCCACTACAAGGATGTTTCCCCCCTGAAGTTCCCTCAGACAAACAGTCAGCTGCACCTACGAAATGTGCTGCTCCAAGATATTGTGGAGTGCCTTCAGCCGTATAAGTATTTAAAAGGATTCATCCCATTAAGTTAAACAAGGGTCGTTGGGAACAAATGTGTTTCGTATCACCAGCCACATTCCCTTTTAAAAGGAAGCACATTGTCACAGTAGAACAACAGCCGTGTTGGTCCGCAGTGATAAAGCATTATGAGTGTTTTGATTGGCAGTTTTCTGTCTGGGATGACTGAAAACTACAAATCATTTCACAATACTGATTGTTTCTCCGTGGAAAACACAATGCAGGAAGGCCAGAGAGGCAGCCTGAGGGAGATGAGAGAAGAAAGAAAAAACCTCTTCATAAAAATGCATTCTGATGGAGCATTTCAGGAAATTAATTTTCTCAAATGTGACACATAATTGTCCCCGCAAATTACACTTTTCACACAGCAACACTGGAGAAGATAAATAGCTTGGGTAGGCAGTATGCACGCACTTTTTACGCTTTATCTTGCTAATTTGCTATATCCTGTCACTTTTTAACTGCAAAAAAAAGGAAGAAAACTGGCACGAATACTGTGTCTAACTATAAATACATGCTTAAACTTTCCTGTGAGCAAAAACCTGCAGCAGCTGTATCCATATGTATGACTTCAGCTTCAGTATATTAACATACACGCCACACACGCAGCTTTGTGCTGGATCGGTCACACACTTCGATTAAGCTCCCGCTGACTGGCGGCACAAAGCGCGGCTACAATTCAATTCTGCTGCTGCATGTTTTGCAATCTCAGGCGCCACATGAGGTCCGTGTCTCACTTTGGCATGAGACATATCATAAACAGAGGCTCTGCTCCGTTGCCGCTGCAGGAAACCTGCCAAGGCTACTGCAGAGACTCCACAGGGGGAGGTGGGGAAGAAAAAACACGAGGAACACTCAGGGCAGTGAGTCATACGCACAGCCACAGCGCCCTGATGGAAAGGTGATGATTACCTGCCTTATTATGTACCATGATACCTTGATTATTATACTAAAGTATTGAATTCATCCAGTTTAAACTGCAGTTTAAACAGGCGTTTTATTTAATCTCCTGTTTGAGCAGTGAATAGCTTATTCATTATTCCTTCTCAGTGTTTGCTCCCTCTGGCTCGCCATTGATAAAGAAAGACTATCAGCAGTTTTTAGCTTCCCAGCTCCTTTGTGCTTGCGCGCGCGCACACACACACACACACACACACACACACACACACACACACGACAAAACCTTTACAAATTGCAGAGCAGTTCTACTAAATCATATTTTTCTTTTAATAACTTCAAGATTATTTAACGCCATGATAAAGATGAAGCATGGTCGCATTGTGCTGTTTAAGATGCAACAAATTTCCAAAGTAAAAGTATTCTGGCTTCAGGGAATTGTTGGTTTGTTATAAAGAAAAGTGAGATAAATGACTGTGAGCCATAACACACCCTATTGATTTTTCCCTGGGGTGATTAATAGAATTTGTGAGGTAAAGCTGATGAAGGTTAACGCCATAAACGACAAACCGCACACTCCACATTTAGACATTAGCAGGAAGCGAACGGGCTTTGGCACAAACGTCTCCTTTCCATGTTTCCTTGGATTGGCTGCAGAGCGGCCAGATTGTTGGGCAGTAATTTGACTTGAGAGGAGACCGTGGCGGGAGAGTGTGACTCTGATGTGAAGTGTGTTCACGGGGGATCGTGACAGAAGGGACAACTTGGAAGGAAAAACGGCAGCGAGGCGACAAGATGAAGTGAAACTGGAGAAACCTGACCGTGACTGCTGCCACTTGTTACTACTCGCACTCATTCATCTGACCCGCAAACGAGTGGGATTCCTCAGTGGACCGCATTGAAATGAGCTCCTCAGACACCACCGGTTTGTCCTTGACGTGCGATACTGAAGCACAAAGCATCTTTAAGTGTCTGAATGCTTTCCACTGAATGTAACCTGAACCCATCCGTGGCTAAATTAGACACTAAGATATACGGAAAATGAGTCAGGGTAGAAGACAAACAAACCGTCAACAAAAGTGTTTTCCAATAATTGCCTAGACTGTGGTGGTCCACCATAGTCCAATCTGTCCCACCATAGTCTTATCTTTCTCACCATGGTATAATCTGTACCACCATAGTCCTATTTGTGCCACCATAGTCTAATCTGTCCCACCAAAGTCTTATTTGTCCCAACATAATCTAATCTGTTCCACCCTAGTCTCATCTTTCTCACCATAGTCTAATCTGTATCACCATAGTCTAATCTGTCCCAACATAATCTAATCTGTTCCACCCTAGTCTAATCTGTCTCACCATAGTCTAATCTGTATCGCCATAGTCTAATCTGTCTCATCATAGTCTAGTCTGTCTCACCATAGTCTAATCTGTCCCACCATAGTCTTATCTTTCTCATGATAGTATAATCTCTAACACTATAGTCCTATTTGTCCAAACACAATCTAATCTGTCTCACCATAGTCTAATCTGCCCCACTATAGTCTTATCTTTCTCACGATAGTATAATCTGTAACACTATAGTCCTCTTTGTCCAAACACAATCTAATCTGTCCCACCATAGTCTAATCTGTCTCACCACAGTCTAATCTGTCTCACCATAGTCTGTTGTTGATTTTACAAGCATATCTTGGCCCAGATAGCTGTGATCCAGATGTCCACTTTCCACACTGGAATCCCAGAAATGTTTGCTGTCACCCAAAAAGGATAAACCTCCATCAGACTGGGACATTTTAAGCCAAAATTGAAAGAAAGAAAAAAGGATGAATAAAACAAGCAGTTAAAGGATGTCACCTTGTTTTTGATAAATGATGATGATGATGAAACAATTAACCAGTCATCAAGAAAATAATCTTAATATTGATAATAATAATTCAACTGTATTTTATAGCTGGAATGACTTATTTGAACCCTCTTGTGTTCATCAGGGCAGACGGTTTAAATGCTGTAGTCCCATAAACAACAGACCTATACGCAGCATGTTGGAGCTTTTATAGATGTAATTCAGGATGATTATAAATATTCCCAACACACTGTGCAGTTAATGGCGTGCTAATGGGAGAGCTAATTGACCCTACAAGGCTACACTAGACAGCACTGGATTAATAAATGAGAGTGAGGACGATGCAGGACAATAGAGCACATGTCTGTAAGTCGAAACAGCGATTCTGCTGCCAAAACGCCTATTTTCATTTTGATTTAAGCTACTACATTCAATATATATATATTTATTAAAAATCGGACAGAGCAGATGGCGAATGAAAGGAGGGTCTTTGTCAACATTTGCAACAGCAACTGGTAGATTAGGTCCAAGTCTAAAAATAAACCAATACAGAACTCAAAAAGTGACTGACCCCATCTCATTCCAAGAATTGAAAAGCCTTCATTTTAGACAATAAAGTTTGATTAAAAACGCTGCGTCATCTTCTGCCATTATGGAGCATCATTTCCTGTGTTTAAAGGACATTTCAGTCCCTTGTGCATAAGAACAAACTTCCTCTCTGTGTTTGAGCACCAGTGGACGCAGGTGATTCTTCAGGACGGACACAGTTGGTTAATAATCTGCTGATTAGAGCCTGTGTGGGCCGTTATTGACGGGCTTTTCTGCTGAACTCTCAGTTTTTGCACTTTCCCCCAATCGACTCATCGTCCTCTAACATTAAACCTTCTCTGAACATCAAACACATGCTTAACAGTTTGCACATATTCTCTTTGTTATGGGGAAAATTACAGGCAGTGCCCTGGGCAACCTCAGCCGAGCAGCTCTCTTAAAGAAACAGGATGTCTCATTTAGAGAAACGGACTTGGTTCCTGACTGTGTGAGCTACCGGTGACTCTCCTCTTCAGATGACATTCAGCTTCCGAACACCTCAGCACACATATTAATCACTGTTATTAGCCAATTAAACTCCTTTTATTGTCCTTTAACTTCTATTTCACTTAAATATCACCTCATTCTCCTGCTGATCTTTCCTTCTCAGATATTTTTTTACTGAAATGTCAACTTTCCTCCTCACTCCCCTTGTTAATCTCATTTCTGCAACTTTCCTTCCACCCAATCCCTCCATGATGCTGCACCTGCTGTATTTCATTATTCTCTGCCTCCAATTTTCTCACATATCATCCAAAACCTCTCCAAAGTGTTCTATTCCACATCTTCCCACTAGTGGCTCCTGTGGCTTTCTTCACATCAGGACAACACCTGTGGCAGCAATAACACGTCATATCAAAGCACAAAGGATGCATCTTCTGTACCAGCATCAAAAAGCAACTTGATTTCAAGACACTTCTCTTCACAAGAGCTGCAATTTCATTTAATCGTGGAGCTTGAGAAGGATGCCCTGCTGGTTTCTTTCCCAAGAGCTGTGGATAACAAAGATTCACACACCTCAAACTGCTTTGCATGCATGAGCAAATTACACCTTTGTTTGCTCGTCAATTTGTGCAAACTAACAAGGCTGAATCTCTGTGTGACTGGGGCACTGAAAAGTACAGAAAGCAAAGTTTTATGTGCTTTGATTGTTTGTTATTTTAATGCACAAACTCTGCAGAGATGAGTCCGGCCCTGTGCAGGGCTGTGCTGCAGGGGTGGAAAAGTATTCAGATTCTTTACTTAAGAAAAAGTACTAATAGCAGACAGAAAATTCACTCTAATATAGCATAAAAAGCATTTAAATTTTAAGTGTCAGCATGAAAATGTACTTAAAGTATAAAGAGTAAAAGTAGTTGTTTTGCACGATGGAGCCACTTAGATTGTAAAAAATATTCTCTATGTACAATTAGATCATTTGTATTGATACAGCTCCTCATTTTACTAGGGTGGGGTCCATTTAAACAACTTAACATACTGTTAAAATTCAATAATCAAAATCAAATAATCAAATTACTTGAACTTGATCATATTTGTTACGTTAAATCTCAACCTGAAAGGTAATTAAAGCTGCCACCTAAATGTAGGGGAGTAGAAGTATGAAGTTACATTTAATAAATACTCAAGTAAAGCACACACACCTGAAAATTAAACAGAAGTATAGTACTTGAGTAAATGTACTTATTTACATTGCCCCCCTGGTGTGCAGAGACTCAGACTTGCAGTGAGGAGTGGGATGTGACTGTTCTCATTATCATGGCATACAATGGCTGCAGGGACAGCTCGAATGAAAGGGAATAAATCTGACCACACGGCACACAGGTTGTTAGCTGGAGAGCAGAGGAAGTGCACATAAATGAGAGCTGGAAAAAAAAAACTTGAACATTATTTATGTGGTCCGAGCATCAAAAGGTGACAACTGTGCAGGAATAAAGGTTTAATGCTCTGAATCAACAGTGAATCCATACATGTATGAGAGCTGTTTAATGAGCTGCTGCATTGTGCAGCCGCATCACGCAGACAGACACCAGCCCTCCTCTGTACTCCAGGTAAAATACATACTTGCATCAGGTGCATCAGCCAGTCAGTGTGTGTGTGTGTGTGTGTGTGTGTGTGTGTGTG
>JAOWBC010000182.1:16561472-16582665 GCA_028566105.1 Hypoplectrus providencianus
TATCTATCTATCTATCTATCTATCTATCTATCTATCTATCTATCTATCTATCTATCTATCTATCTATCTATCTAATATTTTGAGCTGGAATAAGAAAAAACCTGCTCAAAAAACTTTATAGATTAATATTAAACATAACATACCACAATGTCAGCAAATTCTATACATGATAACTGAGAAAATAAAGAATAAACAGGAAAACAATAAAAACAATCATTACTGCTCAGTTACAGTTAGTGGCTCTCTATTAAAAAAAATGAAAAAAATGAATGAAATGAAAAATAGCTTACACCATTTTTAAATCACCACACCAGGCAACATTTTCTGCATTAAAAATAAAACAGTTTTAACAGAAGTTCATACACCGATTCAAAACTACCAACACTTATATTTATCAATTATATGTCTTAACATATATATTTATCTGTCAGGCTGGGGAAAAGTGTCTGACTGAGTGATATTGTTTTAGCTGTAAGTATTTGATCAAACTAAAGCTCTTTTTATCTTCAACTTATTTTGCTGTTTTAGAAGTTTTCTCGTTAAATTAAACTGAAGCAAATTTGAAATGTTGCATGAAAGAAAATATGAATAAGGGACGTTTCCATCTGTTTACTGTTAAACTGTTTAAAGCGAATAAACAAAGCTGCAGTAACGTCCTTTGGTCAGAAGATGGCAGTGTGATGGCTGATCCGACAGTAAACAGTGGAGGAAGAAGAAAGTAAACAAAAACAAACAAAAAAGAGGTTGCTAATCAGACAACTTTGGCCCCGTAAGAGAAAAACACCATTGATATAACATGTAATAATTTACTTTCTTATAGTTGGTGAAAGGCTGAATTCATCCATCCATTCATCCAGTGACGTGGTGTTTAATATTTACTAAGATTCAAGGAAAATTATTTTGGATTTCAAATAACAACCTTGAAATCCAGGTTATACATTTAATCTGAATGCTTTAATGTTGGTTAACAGCTTCACTCTGACCGTCACCATGTCACTAAAAAATAAATGATAATTAAAATAAACATCATCTATTCAAAACTGCTTTTCATGTGTGGCCGCTTTAAAATGTTTTGTTATATTTCCACATTCCTGTGAGGCGATATATAATATTAATATCTATAAATTTTAAATGTATCACTGGTTTCCTGTTATTTTACTTATAAAGTGTATTTGAGTTTCCTGAAAAGCACTCTATAAAAACAAATCATCCTCCAATAACAATCTATCAGTTCAATTCATCTCTAAGTTTAATTATTGTGCCTCTCTTTATTTCTTATTTGCAAATAAATTAGTGTAAAAACATTTTAAATGTGAATTCTAAGAGGCTCTGTATCATTTACATAATATAATCACCTCACATCATATCATATTTTATTATTTTAGTTTATTGGTAATAATTAATTTAGAGTACACGTTAAAGGCACTGAATGTTATTTAACACAGCTGTGAGGTGCTGGAAAAGCTTGAAAATGCACCTTGGAAATGCTTCAAAAGGTCTTGAATGAAGACAGAAGTGAAGGAAATCTGCATTTTTTTCATCCTTTTGGTTTTGTGTGTTCAGTCTGCAGTTTGTGGCGCCTGGAAAACCTTCTGCACAAACTTTGACCCTTTTAAAAACACAAAGGTTAAAAGTCAGCAGAAGGCCGTTTGTTTGTTTGTTCTTTCAGGGCAGTGTGTTCATGAGAAATGTGAGAAAAATAAAACAGCAACAAGACTTTCTGTGAAGTACAGGAAAGTACTAGTTTTTATTCCTTCATAATCAAACTTCACAAACAGCTTGAACTTGTACAATACCTCAGAGAGTGAAAATTACAAAAAAAGTGCTGGTAACATTTACAAAAATCATCCTTACTTAGCAACAATCAGTTTATTCTTCCACACTTTTTTTAGTCTTTTGTATTAAGGCTTAATACTTCTGTATAAAGTATATGCAAGATAAGTCTTCACAGTTTTTCGAAAAAAGTCACAATATTATGTAACATAATGAAGCTTTTACGGCTATTTTCTTTATAATAACAAATACACATCACTGGTAAATATATGTGAAATACAGGGCTTATTGTAAAATGGCAAGTAATGATACTGTTTGCTGAGATAAATTGATTCCACACACTGTTATAGGAAAGTTTTGACATACCATTGTTATAACTGAAGGAGGAGGAAAAGAAAATGATAAGCATAAACACTTGGGAGATCGCCTCCAAACTTTGGCACATCCCATGAAACAATTTCACAAAATATGAGATTTATTTTTGAAATCATACATAAGGAAGAATAGCTAAACTGGCATAAAGTGAAAACATGCTGTGTAGTAAGGTGCTAAATCAGAGATATTACATTGCCAGCCTTTTTTTTCCCCACATGGACTGACATGAATAAGGTGCATTTGTAAGACTCAAAGCATGTAGGCCTTTCTCAGATGTCGACAAAATATGTAATAAATACAAGTTTTCAAAAAACAACCTAAATTAATTTGACCAATAGTCTTGAGGCGACCTCGTATACTCATGCATTCCCATGGATTTCAGAGAAACGGTTTCTCTACTGCAGTTGTGTAACTCTCTAACTGTGGCATGTGAAAGTAAAAGCTGTATTGTATTGTATGGTATGTGTTATTTGACTTTTTTTTTTCCTCTTTTTCCTGTTTTTTATTTCATTTTTATTTTTTTTAAACTGTGACAAACTTGATGAGTAAGGAGATGGAATTGGAAAACTGAATGCGAAACTAAGCCAAGATATATTCACAAGATCCTCTAAGCTGCACTGGTTTACAGGTCAACAGATGAGAGCTCTAGCCCTAGACTTACCAATTTCACCCTCATGCATACTGTACGGTTAAAGTGACGCAACAAGCTTGCTTAAATAGTCTACATCACAAAAGCAATTTGGTTTTAGTGCAAACACAATTGGCTGGCTTCAGCTTCTCAATAATAACAAGCTCACCAAGGTTACAAGAAGGCACATACTTATGCTTCCTCTAACACGCAACATATTTAGACAAACCGCAACATCTTTCAACAACACCACAAAGCGGTGAAAACAGGAAAGCTACTACATCCAGATAAAATGGTGAAGTTTTGCTGTTTGTGAATTATTAAAAATTTACACTTATCCATCAACAAAATAATGACGTCAAGGTCAAAGAGTGACTGCTGTTTGCGCCTCGTGACCTCGTTGGAAAAAGTATGATACATTTTGGTGGATTCTCTACATACGTAGCCAATGATGCTGACGACAAAAAAAGGTGCATTTAGAATTTTTTTTTCTCTCGAATAAGTATTAAAGCATTTTTTGTGTAACATCCCATTAAAAAAAAAAAAAAAAAAAAAAAAAGCACTCAAAGTGACCAAATATGCAGAGAAGACGAGTGTTTTTTTTTGTTGTTTGTTTTGTGTTTTTTTTTTCTTTTATAAGGGAAAGGTGTGCACGATAGTGGACAGCTGGAGTTTTGGTTTTATCTTCAAATGTTTGAATGAAGACAACAGACTGATGGGAAATGATTCCTTCCCTCATACATCCCGTCTCTCACGTTCAGAGCTGCTTGATTTGTCCAAAACAATCACAGGAGGAAACAACAGTTTTAATGCCCCTCAAATCTGGACACTAATACTCGGGGTACTGCCAAGTAAAAAAAAAAAAAAAAAAACCTTGCTACAAACGACAAAATGTGGATGTGCATTTTTTTTTTTAAAAAAGCGACCGATTCTGTACCTTTGAATACAAAAACAAATGGTCAAATATCACCATATACTCAGCATGGGCGACAACTATGGTTGGAAAAAGGTGAAGAGTGAATTATATTGCTTTTGATAGAAGAAGACCAAAATAAGTCTAGTGCAAATCTCTTTTCTGGTTTGAGAAGTGGTGGCTGGGTGGATGAGACTCATATCTACCATAGCAAGAACACACCAGGTGATTCTGAGGACTGGATAGCTGTCAAGTGGTATCCCTTTACAATTATTCTGAAGATTTAAGAGAGCACTCTTTCTTTTTCAGAAAAAGAAATAAAAGAAATAAAAAAAAATAACACATCTGTCACCAGTGGATGCCGTGCAGCAATTTGGAAGGAAAAACCCTAATAAATAATTCCTATTATATATAACCCATCACCCAATGAATGCAATTAACCAGCACAAAGGAAATGTCATAACTTCTTACATCTAAATGACTCCTATTTTGAACGGGAGGATGGCGGCCATGTTTAGTCACCCCCCCCGTACAGCTGGGAGGATGTGCTTGTCTGTCAGCTCGCGGTCTGTGCTAACGTGTGTTGTCTGTGCAGTTATGTCTGTCAAATACATCTCTCAACTTGGAAATGTTGGAAAACTCACTCCAGTCCAGTGTTTGACAAATCATATTATAAAAACGTCCTTGCACATAACATTAAAAAACAAACAAACTTTATCCCCTCTTTCAAAACAGCAGTCAATACATTTCAAACAAGCTTGTTTCATAACAATAATAATAAAATACAAACCAACTTGGAGCATAAATTATCAAAAACAAACTGAAAACACATTACTGCAGCATATATTTCAGGGTTGTGATGGTAACTACCTTTTTTTTACTACAACAGCTCCACTTCTGCCAAGTTCAGAACTATATAGGAGAAGTTCTTGTTTTTTTTTTTTTAAGGGAAATAATAAAACATCAAGCTAACGTAGGCAAAAGAAAGCCTAACAAAATATACACATATTTATAAGCACATCTCATAGTCAACTCAAGTGCATGTTTACAAAAAGCATCTACATACAAGATATGGCAGCAAAAAGCCTGAAAGCCAGATGAAATAAAATAAGCTAAGCTGCTTTATCAGGGCACGTCATTTCTGATTTTAATGCCAATATTTGAGAAAACTCGGGGCAAAACAGCGCCCGAATTACAGTAATTAAATTTCCTATTTTGAACACACAGGATGAAAAATATACAGCAGATTCACCTTGAATTAGACCTTACAGTAATAATAAAATATCATTAAATTTAGCCAAATGGTTTTTACATTCTGATGTGTTTTTATTACAAAAATATACGTTCATAAATATTTGGACCACGTTGTGATATCTAAATTTGTGTTACGGTTTGGTTATTAATTTTTTTTTTTTGTCATGTAATGATGGCTGGCTCTGATGCTTTTTATTTTTTATTTTTTTCAGTGAACATTAAAGACTAATATTTGCTTCACACCTCAGCATGATTTGACTTGAATTGCTGAGACTGAAAGTATTCTCTTTCCTTTTTTTTTTTTGGCTTAATAAACAACCTATAAATATGTGCAAACTTAACATCTTGGTCCATCTCAAGTATAAATGGCTACTCAAAGTCACAATGTCAGATTAGTATTTTAGGGACAGCTTTGAAATATTAGACGGTGCCAATATTTAAAGAAAAACTGCTATCACAAAAAACTATTTCGGTATAAGCCAATGTGAAGGTGAACAGGTCTACACTGATGTGCTAAGTGTGTGTGTGTGTGTGTGTGTGTGTGTGTATAGAAGACATAACCAATGATTATTATGTTGGAACGATGCAACATTTACAATCTTAAACATGTTTCAACATGCGATAGTTTACATCACAGCTACTGTGTCAGATTCATTTTTATGTTTTGTTGCATTTCTTATAAAAAAAAAAAAAATCTATTTTGGTCTACAAGAGGCAAAATGAACACAACCACAAAACTATAAACAACTGATCAGAAAAAACAACATAGATGCATTTCACAAGCACCCGGCAATGAGAAGAAAAACAGAGAGAAATAAAATAAACAACTGTAGCAACCTAACCCAACCGATAGGAACCCCACACACATAGAAAAGAAATGTTATTTTCTCCATAAATTATCTGAACCCTTCTTTGGTTTATGAAAACAAACATTGTCTAGTACAGTTTTTTTCTCATTGACTTCTACGGATTGGCGTGGCCCCGCTGCACAGACCACCTGCCTCCTTACAGTGCTGAACGTCTGGATGCAGACCTCGTGCTGGCTGAGACAACTTATTGTTGCTGTTTATGTTTTTTTGTTTTTTATTTGTATTTTCTGTCTGTCCTACGTAGAGAAACAGTGATAGCATAGTGCATGGTGCCTTAGCATTAGCTGTGCTCGAAGCTCATGAGGTTTGTGGAGAAATTCAAATTGGAGATGATGATTTAAAAAACTTGTTTGATTATTTGTGGGAAATATAAAACTTTGATTTTTAATGTAATGGGCAATGTTTGCTACTACATGACCAAATATCCAACAGATGTGTAAAAACCATTAAATACGTGCTGGAAATCTTCCTTAATGTCAGGTTAGTTAGAAAAAACGAATGCCAGACATGGAGTTGGAATGTTCTGGACTTGAACAGGAATGCTTGTTTTTTTTTTGTTTGTTGTTTTTTTTGTTTTTTTAGAGTAAAACGACTACAGCGGGTGAGAACACAAAGAGGCTCCATGTTTAGTCTTCAGAGGGCGAAATCGCTCCTCATCATTGTGGTAGAAAAATGAAAAACAGGAGTTACAGAAAGCCTGTTTATCGAGGGACACTTACAATCTAACTTTGTGCTCCATCAAAAAAAACAAAGGACTGCATGCTTCAGTGATGGATGGTAACCTGATGGTGAGATTCGTTTAGGAAAAGCTCATCAGGGTAGTGTCAGAACTGCATCATGGTGAATATAACGCGGATGTTTGCTATAGCTTAGTTCGGCGGTGTCAGCTTCACTGTCTGTGCGTAAAGCTCGAAATCAAAAACAGAATCTGGATGTTTGAACGTTTAAAATGGGAGCAGATGCTGTCTGTGTGACGGTCGGATGACAGGGACTAGCTATATCACATTGCCTATATTATTCATGCTTTATTTTAACATTAAAATGTCTATGAAACTAAGCCTTCGAAATGTGCATTTGTTTATCATCATAGCTGTTTTCTCCTATTTACTTGAGAACTATGTATTATGGAGGATTTAAAGATGCAAAATAAAGGCAATCACTCGCTTCTGCTGAGAGGCTTCCACATATCGCAGAAATGTCTTTTATTTTTTTTTTGTCCTCACATCTAATTTAACAATAGCCGTTCAATTTTAAAAAGTGTGTTTTTTTTTCTCCTAAATTTGGCACAGTAACTAGGCTGGAGAAGGTTACAGAGAAAACTGTGGTAATTAGTCCACAGGGGACAGAATAATAAGCCATCCCAAAAACCTTTTCATCTCGCAGCCACCCAGTCTGGAAACTTGATTTATGGTTTTTTAGTCTACTATTTTCTTTTAGTTTTGTTTTCATGTTGTTAAACCAGCCACTTAAAGACATTTGAATGCTCTGTGTGTGTGTGTGTGTGTGTGTGTGTGTGTGTGTGTTCTCTGTTGCCAAAACTTTCAATTTGTAATCTCGTTTTGCCTCCAAGTACTGGAGTGGTTATAAATATCTAAATGATGAATGAGTTTCTTTCTTTCCTTCTTCTTTTTTTTTTTTCCCTTCACGTTGCTCGTTGCTTGCCCTTTACAATTTCAAGCTGCACGTAAACAACAAGGCTGTCAGATAAGATAAAACTTTAATGATCGTTGTGGGGAAATTGGGCATTGGCTTGCATGTGGGAGAGCCTGTCATCGAGGTCAAAGGACACAAAGTTGTATCGTGAAGAAAAAAATATCAAAGCAGCTGCCGGTTTGTGCAGCCCGCGACGCTTTTTTCATTCATTTACAGTCGGTGCGAGTGAAAGGAAGCTGCTGCCACGCTGACAGGTGTTATTAGAGCCGAGAACGATCGTTTACCAACAGTTACGTTTCAAAAAAATCCAAATATGCGACTTGGATTTTTAGCTCCTTGTGGCAGTGAGTGTCCCGGCTGATGTGTGGCGCCCTCTGCTGCTCACAAAGTGCCACTGCCCTCTCCCCCCACAGGCATACAGTACAGTATATGGCTTGTTTGCAAATGGCAAAAAAAAAAAAAAAAACGAAGAAAAACGGCATGTGTAGAAAATGCCAAACAGCGAAGAAAGAGAGAGCAACGTGAAGGGTAAAAAAACAACAACTATCTGATCCCATAAATATGTGTTTTGCATTCCTCTGATTGCGTTTATATCTTTGAATCCTCCAAACTGTATAGATGTAAGATAAAAAATAAAACTTGCAGACTGTATATGACTGTATTTTACTGTATATGAATAGAACATTTTTAAAGGGTTCTCTTAGGATGTACTCACAACCACCAGGTCTTAGCAGTAATAGTATAAATAGTATTTTTTTAATAGACCATTGTGTATATACTGTATCTGTGCAATGTAGGAGAGAAAAACTATGAATATTCTGTATAGTTGCTGTATGTACTGATAGGCACTTGATAGGCATATTCCCTATATCCCACAAGGTACTGTATACTCTAGCTGCAATTATGTCTTTATCAAACTATCTGAAAAGGTATTCTTCATCTGTGTGGAGATGGTGATACTTAAATATATATAGTATATTTGTAAGAAGTTCTATTTCATATGTGTACTGTAGAAGGCCAAAAAAAGGAAAGAAAAAAGATGCGGTTAAGTTTTATGTTTCCATGTGATTTCTGTATTCTACGTATTCTTTGTGACTTTATTCAAGCTTAAATAAAAAAACGATCTGACTTAAAAATGTGTGGAGACAGACTGAAAGACAAACAGGAAGACAGACGCATGCTTATCAGAATAAAATGAACCTGTTCCTTACTCAACATGACCCTCACCATTACTATCTTCCATTTCCTTGTTTTCATCTCAATGCAAAGCATACAAGCATATATAGTACACTGTGAAATATGACTCAATAACTGACTATCCTTTATCCAGCTGCGTGAAAGCTATGTATGTATAAACAACAACCACTATGATCACCATAAAAAAAAAGCAGGAGGAAGTCTGAAATAATAGAAGTATAACGATGAATTAAACATACTGCAAGAAGGACAACAATGTACTGTAGACCCTGTGTCTCTACGCTAGATAAACAAAACATGAACAGTAATATATTTGAAACACAATACAAACAGCTGCAGGCTCAAGGCTATTATCTACTTTTCAATATGTTTTGTTCTGGAAAATATGCGAACACTTTGCAAAACATAAAGTCTAGACTTGTATTTTTTTTTTTTAAACTTTTTTTTAAACTAACAACTAGAAGAAGCACGATTGAGAGAAGGACTTTTTTTTTTCTTCTGGATAATGTTGCAACTTTTCAACGATTTTTCAAACCCACGTTTTTTTTTTTTTTTTGCAACACCGAGAAAAGAGAATTAGAAGCACCACCACGTGTAAGCTGAAGCAGTATAAGGAATATATAACTATGGACAGTGAAGAGCGCGTGATGCTGATGCGACAGGGGGGGAGCGGGGGAGAAAAAGCCTGGGGATGCTAGAGCACGTTATGACACACTGGAGAGGAGGTTCCTTCCCCTCCCGAGCCCGGTCTGCTATCAAACACCTTATGATACAACAAGTCAACTGACAATGGGACGAGTTATTAGCCCTCATCCGGATTACGTTGAGATTGGCTACTTTTTGTTATTCCAAAGAAAAAAAAAGAAGAAAAAAAAGGAGAAAGAGAGAGAGAGAGAGAGAGAAACAATTGATAGTGTAATTCTGAAATCAAATATTTCAAACATCGAGCTACTTAACCTACTATTTAGACCAATGATACCACAAAGCTGGTTGTACTCATCTAGCTACAGTCAATAGTGCATTTGATATATGTGTTTACACAAAATATGTAAAATTTAGGTGCCATGAAGGAATGCTAGATTACTGAATACATACATTACACTGAAACAATTCAATTCAGGTCTCTGCCTTTGCTTTCAACGAAGTGATGACGTCAGACTGGCAGTGTTTAACTTGGTTACTGAACGGACAACAAACACCAACACCATGAGCTGTGTGCCATACGTGTGGCAGTACTGTTGGAAAGAGATCTCGGCAGTTGCTTACATATTCTATTTAGTGCATTGTCTGTTAAGGCATGAGATTACCCTCCACGTGCTGTGTAGAGACAAATATAGCACTAGCATGCAGCAATATTGCCATCCTGGCAACAACAGCTACAAACAGGAACCATACAGTTTAGGCTTATATGCACACCATAGGAGACGGGCCCAATCAAATGTTAAATAATGTGCTACTTTTACTGAGGACTAACCTCACGCTTTTGTCAGTATGTTCAACATGTGCGGACGCTTTTTTTTTTTTTTCTCCTCTCTTCCTCCACATGTTCAGGGATCAGAAATCTAGTAGCAATTATGTGAAATTTTCTTCTCCAAACGGGTAAAATGAAGTACAACGGTACTCGACCTCGGCTTGCGTCTAATCTCAGAACAAATGTTACAGGTGCCGTATTAGCCCAAAAGGTTTGGAGAGCTGCTTCTCATCGTACCTGCGCTGCATATTGCAAAGGAAGCCCTACAGTTCAGATATTCCACTTATTAACAGTTTGATTAGGCTAAATACCACACAGACACTCACAGACATACGAACACTAAGGAAGGGACACAACTGTGCACAACCAACAGACAGATATCAAAGAAGCTGCATTCCATCACCTCGCCACACCTTTAAACCCACACAAAGTTGCTCTAGGACACACGTATCATTTATGTTACACACACACACGTTATAAATGTAATATTATTACTGTTATCCATAATATAATCATAGCTATTATTATTACCTCCGCCAACGGGGTTGGACGGGAGCGGCGTTTATTATTACTGTTTCACTGTTAATGTTGTTTGGCTTGGATGTTCTCAGAGGAAAATTCTGTCTGTTATCTAAAGAAATGCGATTGATTAACTGTTATTATAGGGAACTGTTAAAAGAAATCAAAAAGGTTAAAACATAGATGAGCACACGTAATGTAACGTTTAAATAAAATCATTGCTTGCATTAACACGGCACGAGGATATACTGTAGGTAACTGCAAGCGATAACAAAAGCCAAGAACCGCTGAATTACTTAATGAATAAATTGAAACAAAGCTATTCTATTACATGTGAACTCTACAACCAAATGTTAGATTTAAAAAAAAAAAAATCCTCTTTTCTAAAACTATATCTCTGTTAACAGTAGTGCACTTATTGGTTTAAGCAGTGCAACATATATGCAAGAAAATAATGCAGTCCACTTATCAAGATTTAAAAAAAGGTTTTTTTTTTCCTTTGAAATTGAATAAAAGAAAAATCATAGAAGTTCATTTAAGGAAAATGATTAAATATTAAGCACAGGCATTTTTAAGAAAAATGTGCAAAGTAGCACTTTGTTTTTTTGAAAGTACAGCAGGTCTGCAGACCGCCGCACGCTGTTAGTTATTCTTTTAACGATACAACTACCAAAGTGTTTGCTCACGTACTGTGGATGAGCAAATCCTTCAGATTGCAGTTGCAGGCAGTTGCAAGTGTGTGTGTGTGTGTGTGTGTGTGTGTGTGTCCTATCTCGAATAGAAAGCAATAGAAAACAATTCAAATATCAGAAATGAGCCTTATGTGATGTGATGCATGGATGACAACTTGCGCACACTAGCTTCCAAATCTATTCTGTACATGCTGTGTCTAGGTTTTTTTTAGAAAAATCAGGAATGTATACTATTGTCTAGAAAGTCCGTCTGCAACGTGTGGTACATCACGAAAACAGTGTGATTTTGAATGGAGCTACTTGTTTTGCTTTGAGGCTGTATTTCCTTTCAAAACGTTGCGTGCCATTTGTGCCGTCAGGGAGAGCCGGCGCATAAAGAGCCATGCAGCCAGCTCCCGCCTGCTGAAACAGCTCTGCAATAGTAATGAACAGGTTATACAGGGGTCTAGGATCAGGATGGCATTTATTTCCAATTGATTCCAATTAAATCCCTCCCTCTTCAACACTGTGCCAATCAATAACAAGCCTTACCCCACCCACCCCACCCCACCCCTCCCCGATATCATAATCCGATTATCAAATTACAACCATGTACGGCTACTCAGTTACAACGTGACAATTTAGTCGACATGCCATAACAGTCAGGTGCAAGTTGAGGAGCAGCAATTATGAAGGAGAGAGTTTAGTCGCATATGCCAGCCTGCCATATATAACTGTGGATGTGAAAGGCTTTTAAAAAAACATCAGCAAAAGAATCTTTCTTTTTTTCTTGTGTTTTGAAATGGAAGAGGTCTACTAGCCTTAACAGTCTTTTTAGGATATTAGTGGCAGTGTATGCAAATGAGTTAAACTCCAAACTTCAGAAAAAAAGAAACATATTTTTGCTCAAATACTGTCTCGTCAACACACCCCTTATTTAGTAAACTTAACCATCAAAATGCATGGACAACAATTACAAAACATATGAGAAATATTTGTCCCTGTCTCCACCGACAGGAAGTGACATTTCAGTAAAATGATTGAAATTGGTACCTTGACAACAGCTGCATTATAATCCCTTAATACCATAGGAATAAATAAAACCCAGTGTCAAATTAACTACTCTCCTTTTTTTATTTTACAGAAGAAGGCAATCTTGTGACCATCAGTATTTTTTAGAGGGAATATGTAGCCCAACCCCAGATGACTCTTTTTTTGTTATTGTTGTTGTAAATTATACCACAGTAAGCTTGGACATCTATAGTTTCCAAACTGGTCAGTATGGGTTCACAACTGCCATGATTCATGTCTCATGGCAATGTACACACACACACACACACACACACACACAAGCACACGCACACACACACACACACACACACACACACACACTGGGACAGACGGACACACACATGCAAATACACCCACGCTCCAACCCACATCTATGCACATGTATATTCATTCAGACGTATCTACACTAAAGGTGTGTTTGTGTGTATGTGTTTCTTTCGTAGGCCTTTCGGTAGTGTTCAACACATAAATCAGTATTTTAGGAAAGCATACATTTAGAGGCCTGTAGTTAGGATCCATCCAGTAGATCAATATCAAACTACTAAGCCTTAAGGCCACCATCTTTTTTTTTCTTTTAGAATAACAGAAAAAAAACAAAATTTTTTGGGAAACTTAATGTGCCAGTGTCTATACTCATTACTCTTCATACCTCAAAATAAGAAAAGGAAAATCTAGTGCCATTTTATTTGTCATTCTTTTTGAAAGAAGTTTATCTATTAGTACTTATCCATCGGAGACATGCATTCGCATGTGGTCATTGAAGTGCTCCATTTGGTCGAACTTGGCAGGGCAGACGGAGCACACGTAGGTGGTCCCTTCTTGGCAGCTCGCTTCTGCAGCTACACCCACTCCTGTTCCAACCCCAGCCCCTACTCCAGCACCTCCGCTCACTGGCATGGCGAGGGCCACCACTCCAGCTCCAGGCTCGGGGACAGCCATAGGCATAGGAATGGAGACCGGGCCCGGGGTGCCCGCGCTCCCCGACAGCCCGGTGATGGCGCTGCCTGTGCTGTGCAGGGCCATGTGCCTCTCCAGCAGGGTCTTGTGTGAGAACTTCTTCTTGCAGATGTAGCACTCATAGGACTTCTCTCCACGGTGCAGCCGCATGTGGACATTGAGAGAGCTCTTCTGGGTGAAGCGCTTGTTGCAGATGCTGCACTGGTAGGCCCGCACCCCTGTGTGTGTCACCATGTGTTTGATTAAGTAATCCTTCAGGGAGAACGAGCGCCAGCAGATGCTGCACTGATGAGGCTTCTCACCTGGATGTACATGCAAGACAAAAGCATTAAGGGGAAAAAAAAAGAGAAGAGACAAATTTTGAGGATTAGGTTTACAAAATATGGAAGAAGTTGTGCAGCAACATTTGACGCCTGCAGCCAGCAGTGTTGCTTCTCCAGTACAGGAACACACCTCAGGCTAGAATAATTCAGACCTGTATTAGCATCATTATGGTGCCACTATGTGCTGTATGCTACAGCTTTGGGAGAAAATAGCCCCAATAATGAAGCTCTGGTGCAGTTATGACAGCATCTATGCATTGATATTGGTATTTTATGAAAAGGAAAAAAAGCAGTGAGGTGGAGCTACAGAGAAACATTTGAAAAACGCTCAGTTTATGCATCTATTTGGTATTTCTGTCATTTTCTGAGCTCGTTTTTTTTACATTGTCAGTGCTGACATTATTGGCAGTAAAATATTAACACATTAATAATAACGTTACACTAACAGGTGAAGGAAGAGACTGATAACACCTCAAATGGGCGAGTTGCATCATGCAAGTTAATGTGTGTCTGCTGTTTGCTGCTGCGCTGACTGAATTAATGTGTCGCTACCTGTTTTGATTTAATGAAGCCAATAATTTATTCTCTTAGTTTATGACTCTTATTTCTCTACAGATCCGCAGCATTGAGGTAGCACACACAAAACAAGGAACATTTACTTTCTTTGCTGTTTATTGCTATATTATTCATATTTATTCCCTGATTGCAGCTGTATTACTTATTTAGTTTATTCACTATTTTGAGTGTGTATTGTACAAATCTATATTTTTAGGAATTTTTATGAGTGTTTTTTTTTTTTTTTACCTCATTTGCACACAGGTGCCTTGTGAAAAAGAAATATATTGAATATAATATATATATATATTTATAAGTACCTCTTGATTATTAAAAAAAAATGAAATAAAAGCAATTTATATTGTGTTTATTTGAACTAGATGTATTGTAATCTCACAGGGACAGAAATACAATATTATTCTAAATCAGACTGATATCCTTTTTTTAATATTAAAAAAATATCTTTTTCTAACATTGAGTAAAGGTAAATCACTGATTGCCCCGAGACGTTCAGATCCCGTCTCAAAGGACGGATCAATCAGTGACTTTCCTCTCAATATGTCATCACTCTGCGCCGCACAAGTGTGTGAGTAAAACTGCGAAATTCGTTTCCAAACAGCCGTCACAGGTGTTTCTGGACAAGCAATGGAATTTAATGAATAATAATGGCTATTTGAGTAGGCGATTTTTTAAGAGATCATCTAATTATATGTAATTTTTTGCTATCTGTGATGAAGGTTTGTGCAGTTTGATGATTGATAAGGCTGTCAGTGCTGCAGGAAAGCAGTGCAGTGTAATGATGTGCTGCATGAGAAATCTACTGGCCCTGCAAGTCTGATACAAACGATAACAAAGACACTGCGACCTAATGACTGCCGTTTCTGAGGCAGTGTGTTCATGCTATCATATCAATATTACCAATAAAACAACTCTTATATTTTTGGCTGGGGAAACAGGACATCTTTAACATGTTATGAGTATTAACACTGTACGAATGTCTTGGTTTCATAATTAGCTAAACTGTGCAGGCGACTGAAATTTCCTTTTGTGGAAGTGTTCTCTGGACTTGCTGCACAAATTTTTTTAAAAAAATCAGCCAAATCTTTTGGATGAGAAGTGAGTTTTTTCTTATCATACTATATTTGCCCAAAGACTAAATATAGTGTGCAGAAAGAAAATGGCTGTGTCTCAGAATTTACAAGGAGCACAATCAAGTATTTTTTGGTATCTAATGAACTCATAACACATTGAAGACCAAAAATATACACACCCATGCAGTGTAGAAAGAAAATCATGTTAATAAACACAAAATATGCTGATTTAACTGGCTATGGAGAAAAGTGTGATTTTTAATGTGATCTAAAATTTTGAGTTGATGATTCCCCAAAGTATTTCTGTTCCAAATTTTTAAGATGAGGCATTTTCCTTGTTAGTCCGTCATGCACGAACCACGAAACATTTTTTCTGAATTTTCTTAACAACCGTAATCATCTGTGGATAATAGAGTCATTAAACTGAGCTCAGTGACACTAAGAAAAAGACATTTCGACTCACCAGTATGGACAAACATGTGTTTGACGTAGTTCTGTTTGGCAGTAAAGGTTTTACTGCAGAGAGTGCATTCATAGGGCTTCTTTTCACCCGGACCGAGTCCTCCTACAACCTGTTGCTGCTGAGCTGGCGCTTGCTGTACCGACATGGGGTTCGGGAATGATGTCATTGCAGGAGGCGGCACGGCCACAAACTGGGGTTGCTGCTGGCCAGGAAGGTAAAGGAAAGACTTGTTGTCTCTAGCCGGCGGTGTAGGAAAGAGCGTGGGCAGGAAGGATCCTCCAGCAGTGCCCATCACTTGGGAGTTGCTGGTCACGGTGAGCGGCATCCTCAGAGTGCTGGTGTGTGATTCTGGTTGGCGCATGTAGTGCGGGGCACTTGGCAGGGACTGGGACATGACTGAGTTTGGCAGGGGCTGCATCATGCTACTGTCACTAGTGCTGTGGGATGTGTCCCCCTCGTCCGTGTCGTGCACTTGCTCTGGGGACGAGTCATTGACCTCTATATGCACCGGACCTCCTTCACCTGGCTGGCCGTCCCCGTCTCGGCAGAAGCTCGTCACGTACGGCTGCTGCTCCATAGCATCTGGTTCAGTACTGATGGAGGAGCTCACCCCTGAGTCAAAACTTTCAACCTTGGATTCACTCTCCACACCCTCGGTCTGGTCAGTGTCGTCTTGGCAGTCCCCCAAATTATCATAGCAGCTGTACTCGTCTTCGGCCTCCTGCTTTATGTGCATCCCTCCCGTCTGTATGCGTGACGGCCGGGGCTGCTTGCGGCAGTGAGTGGACTCTGCCGTGGAGATGAAGCGGTCGACCTGCTGAGATCTCTCCTGGATGCGGTTCATCCAGGGCGGATCTTGAGACTGCTGGTCCTTCTGAGTGCCGAGAGTAGGATCGTAGCTTGTCGACATAGGGTTAATGTACAGGTGGCGCTCGCGGGTGCCGTTCGACAGAGTGAGGCCGGAGTAGGAGTACAGTGATGTGCATGCACGGTCCATGCTTTGTGATGTTGCTTGCATATAACCTGACTCTGCGTCGCTGCTGGGCCCAGAGGTGCCGGACTCTGGCGTGCCACGGGGAGTCTCCTGACCAGAGTCTCCTGGTATAACAGGGAACCCCCCCGGCCCAGCCAGGCCCACATTCTGGGACACAATGCGGGTACACTCATCAATGACGGTCTTGATCTGGAGGATGCTGGCAGCAGTCAGGATCTGCAGGGCCTCGGACTGAGACACCCGCAGAATCCCACTGTACATAAAGTCAATCAGCTTTTGGATGGATTGCACTGAGACCACAGAAGGGATCTCAATGTCGCTGTAGCCCAAGAGCAGCTTGTCCTGAAAGAAAGGGCTTCCAGCAGCCAGCACGCACCGGTGAGCTCGCAGCATACTTCCATGGATCCGAACAGTCACGTCACAGAAGTGCCCACGGTTGCGTTGCTCATTGAGGGTCTCAAGTACAGAATTGCTGAAGTTGTGGAGATTGATGTTATGAATGCGCTCGGTCATCCCCTTGCAACTGATGTCACCTGCAAGCACAAAGCAGCAGCATTTAACAAAAAAAAGGGAAAAAAAAACCCAAACACCAACATATGAACATTTACAGTATAACTGATATATATAAGGATGAATATAAGTGTGTTTTAAACAGTTAAACACACACAAGTAAATAGAGTATTAATGAGCAAATGCATCACAAAAGAGTAACAATCAATTAAATGAAAGATAACAAGTATTGATTTTTCTTATAAAAAGCTTTAAAAGCTTATAAGATATGATTCTGATATATTTCCCCCCTTCAGTCCGGTCTCTTAATTTTAGGACGAGAAATCGTTTCAAGATCTGAGCTAAATTTGTCTTTGGAATCGCAGTTTAAAAATTCCACATTGACAAGGTGAAAGACAAT
Organism: Hypoplectrus providencianus; assembly: GCA_028566105.1. NCBI lineage: Eukaryota > Metazoa > Chordata > Actinopteri > Perciformes > Serranidae > Hypoplectrus > Hypoplectrus providencianus. The sequence continues at coordinate 16,579,160 of JAOWBC010000182.1, forward strand.
TAAGATGGTTCCCAACTGATTATTACTACAAGTTTCAGTCTCTGTGAAGCTTCCTGAAATTCCTACAACCGCCATTAGGTGGTGCACTGGGCTTAGATGACAACAGGCCTCTTTTGTTAGCCATGTGTTCACTGTGATGGCGCTTCCTAACTATCCTAGGAATACACTAGATGTGACCCGGCTGATCACTGTGCAAGATAACTTAAGATGCATTTTCCTTCCCGGTTGGACGTGAAAAGAAATTAAAATCTAAATCTAAATTATAGAGATGGTAAGTGTAAGAATTATGCAAATTGTGGGTTTCCATAATTGCTGCGAAAATTAATTTCTTTTGCATATAAACATGCTTGAGTATAATCAAATTAAAACGCTTGACCTTCTTTAAATGATTATTAAACAGCCCCCTTTTCCTGAAACCAGGATAAATGCTCTCATTTTGATGTTAGAAACTGCACTTATTCATGTAAAAAATACTATATATAATTCATTCACACTACGTCTGTCAATGAGGAGCAAATATATTTATGAAAACATTTTGGTGATTAAATGTCCAAATCAGCACATAACTATTGCAGACATAGAAAAAAAAGCGTGAACATGTAGAAAAGCACTTTATAATTCTGAATTCAGTAACAGAAATATACTGAACTGGTACCAACAGTGAAACTGAATATGACAGCAGCAGATTTGTTTGTCCAAATGAAGCAGAATTGAACTGAAACGTGCTGAAAAAACAGTGTTTAGCACACAAGTACTAACCCTCGTTTCCAGCCAAGTTGTTCCTAAGTTGGACCAAAAAAGCGAAGCCGTCCAGTACTCACAGTTAGATGACGTTTTGTTCCGAAGATGCTTGTGTGGCTGGTGATGAAGTGCGGGTCAAGCTTCAGTTTGCTGGTGGAGATGGCTGATCAGAGGCCGGGTGCTAGGCAAGGCTGTCAGTCCTCTCTGTCCAAATCATGTGTTGCTCTGCCACAGTGTTTGGAGGGGGGAGAGAAAAGACAAAGACAAATCTTAATGCCACATACTGCCTCGTCGATATTGCCACTCCCTTAATGAACCGGGAAGCACAGTAACACAAATATCTTCCACTGACACGCTGCAACAGATGTGTGAAGAGTTTTCAAAGCAAGACGAATGGACGTTCCTGTGTGCACATGACCGCCAATTACAAAACCAGGTTGGAAATATTATTGGTATTAGGGCCAGATCTTCTCTCAGCAGCTATCTGAGCCGCTGGGCAACAAAACCACACCCTTACAAAGAAAAACGACAGAAATTTCCTTGTAAATTTACCCTGATTAAAAATGTCACCACTCACACTCAACCCAAGTGGATATACGTGTGTGTACGTGTGTGTGTGTGTGTGTGTGTGTGTGTGTGTGTGTGTGTGTGGACATGCATGTGCCCTTTCCCATTTTCTAATCTACAAATTAAACAAGACAATGTCCCACATGTACACAGACGAGACGTTAGAAGTTTTAATAATGGGGAAACAAAAAGCCACATATTAAAACACACAATTATTGCATTCATTGAAAAACACAAGACATGCATTGAAAACATGAAGCATGTGACGAGCCGGTTTTAGTGATGCTCAGAGGCCACACACAATTGCTCTTATACTGCGCACACTTCTAAATATGAATAAAGGTTTGACCTCAGAAGTGGAAAGAAAATGATGTAAAGGCGACCACATTAAAGCCACATATAATGGTGTCATTTAAGGCCACGCAGGCGGCAAAAAAAGCATTGAACCAGTGGAAAATACCCTTTATTTCCTTTATTGTTAGTCCCACACTGGTCAATTGTAATATTTCAGCCAACAATGCTTTAAAAGTATCCGTAAATTACACCGCGTGCTGCATGTTTGGACCATAAATACATGTGCGATGTGACACTTTAAATTTTTTTGGGGGGGAAACAAGAGTTTAAAAATGTTTTGTAGCTGTCACGCTGGCTCCAACACGAACATCAAGTGCTCTCTGTGAAATGCCAGTAACAACAGTGTGCTGCTGAATGAAAAGAACGAGGCTAGGATTTGACCAGACCTGCACGATTATGTTGACACATATTATTCTTTTATAAGTGCTTTCAAAGAACACACCTTGTGTTTTGAGACGCTGAGGTTAAATCTACACATGAAAAGCATGTGACCTCTGTGTGTTTCAAACATATTAAACCTCCAAAACGATCAAAAAAGGACGGTGGTTTAATGTAAAGTCTGGCAGGGAGAAGCAGGAGAGATCAGGGAGAGAAGCAGAGTTGAAGGGTTAAAGTGTAAAAACGTGTTCACAGGCTGCTTTGTGTCCACAGGCCCCACTCTGAGAGGGACTGCGGGCGGCGAGCTCGTTTCTTCAAATGTCCTTGTCAACTATGAATCCGATGATTAGATATAGACAAGTAACAGCGTGTTTAGCAGCAGACGGTGATCACTCGATACTGATCATTCTTTGGCAAGCACACACACTGATTACTTCTTCTGTCTTGGTCAAGACAGAAAAAAATATTCCACAGTGAAATCCTCAAATCTAAAATTAGCCTTTTTTTTCTTACTGTAACCTCGACTTCAATGTAAGCCTGAACCCCACACGAGCCTCGAACGTATCCAACTCTAAAACTACAGTTAGCCCCTCTGTAGGTGTAATCCTTACCTCAAACAAACCCCTGTCAGTCAAAATGGACTTAGTCAAAGTGAAAACCAACAAAAACATCATGTTAAAGCCTTCTGTTTCCAAGTACGGCACACACACAGGAGCCAAAAGGCTTGAATCCACAACAGTGGCAAATATTTGACCTTTTTTCTTTTCCAGCTGCAGTTAGCTTGTAACTACTGCCATGGGGCCTTCTCTTTTTTTTATTCTTATTTTTTTTTTTTTTTTTTTGGCTACTATTAGACAATGCAAACATATATGTTCCCTCTCTCCGGCGTCCCCTCGGCCCATCCAGACATGTAAATCCACCTGCCTAAGGGGTAAAGTGAGGTGAATGCCGGCAACAAAGGAGCAGGCCAAGGGAAGCAGGCTTCAGTTGCCCAGACTGCCACTCACAACAGTGATTCCATTTTAGCCGTGACACAGTGGGTGAGCAGCAGCCAGCGCCTACCTGCAGTGAATTCTAATCAGCCCAGGGGTCTGTCTCCCTCCCTCCCTCCCTCCCTCCTGTACCCTGCCTTGGACTAAAGGGGCTGATGATCCTTCAAAATTAATTAGATCCTTGTAGGAGGCAGCCATTTTCTTTCACTCCCAAACGCTCCGCCAAAAAACAAATTTTTTTTGAATCAAACTAAATTCGGGGTGTGTATCTTCCCTCCTCATATTGATCCTCCTCCTCAATGTGCCTCTACCTGTTTCCTGTTTCATCACGTTGAAACTCTCTCGCCGTCTTTTCTTCCATCTGTCTGTCTCTCTGTCTGCGCCCCCCCGCTCCCCCCTGCTCCTCCTCTCCTCTCCTCCACCAACCCCTCACCCCCCCTCCACCCCCTCCTCTTCATCCCTCCCTCCCCTACG
>JAOWBC010000182.1:16582977-16604982 GCA_028566105.1 Hypoplectrus providencianus
CAAGGGGTGTTGGGGGGTGGGGGGGGTAAAATGGTGAGGATGGATGGGGGATGGGGTTGAGAACAGACATAAGAGGCGTGCTTATGAAAGGAGCGGTATCAGCCATGTGAATAATATACATTCTGAATATGCAAATACTGCTTACAACACACGCTACAAGCATATATTCAAGGCTCTCGATGCATTTAGAGACAAAAGGGCCACGGGGCATTGTGGACGCCTCATGTCCGTGCATGTGCATACAGAAGCTCCACGGTGCAGATTTGCACTTATCAAGAGTGTTTTTGTGTTGCACCTAATTAATAGTAATTTATGAGTTTGTTTGAAATCTCTGCTGCTTAACCGTCGCTGTCCAACATTGTAATTATTAATTTCAATCATCCATTAAGCCCAAGTGCATTAGCATATAAACTACCAGAAATCACGCTTTAATAGTATGGTTTGAATATGTGATCTAATGTAATTTACGACACAATGTATGCCAATCACACTTGGATATTTTGCGTTGATTCCGAGGTGTGTTCATTTCTGACGAAACCCACGCCGTGAAATCAGTCAACAAACTTTCCTGAAAAATAAATTAAATTAAAGCTCAGCTAATGCTATTGTGTCTCATGGTTTCCCCTCTAATCAGCACAATTAAAAATTATTCTTTTAGGTAACTGAATATTCATCTCCGCCCAACAATGTTGTGTTGGCTGATTGAATCGGAGTAATTTAGAGCAGGGACGGCGTCTCTTATTACATTCGAGTGTTCGTCTATAACGTCGCGAAGCAATTAACAGGTAAGGTAACTAATGCACCGAGAGCACATACACTCGAGGAGAGGCAGCAGAAAACACCTCACAGTCTCAAATTTTTAATTGATTTGCCTTTATAGCAGTCACTGAAAATCATCAACAAGCACGTAGGCTGTTGACAAGTGGAGCCAAGATTTTTACACATTTTTTTTTTTTCATTTTCCTTCCTTCTCCCTTGACTGAAATTGCATGGTGTAACACAACATCCCCAATGAAATATTTGAGAAATGAGTCTAAATGTCTGGTGATAACGATAACATGTATGAATTACATTTGAACCAGGTGTCGTCCTCACAATTTCAACATGAGGCGTCTTCCTGTACTTTGAACTGACTCCTCACCTACAACGCAGATCAGGGAATTTATCCTTCACAACCACAGTTTCGATTTCAAGCTCAGCCACCAGGGACACATTGAAAATATGCAAAAGCGGTACAATAGCATCCCATTAATTTTCATTTTTTTCCTCCTGTGAATGCTCTCTTATTTGGTCAAAGCATTGTGAAGTAATTACAGAGTGCCAGTGTAATGTTATGGCCGATGCTTAGTGGAGATTGCATGAATAACTGTATTATCTTCGTGCATTTCTGTGCATCATACACTAACTGGAGCTGCTGTTAACTCTTTATAGTCGCCATAAATTTAATCTAACTGTTAATGTTTAGTTCCACTGCCACTAAAATGTCTCATATAGCACCACAGATCCATGTGATCACACATTCAGTCCAACTGAAAGCCAATCAAATGTGACAGGATGTGCGGCTTTCAAATAAATTCCTCCAGCAAACAAATACCAACACACACTACAATGCCATTACACAAGTAAAGAACAGTTTAAATATTTTTTGACAGGACAGCTTGTTCAACTTCGTCATTTTCTGTCAAAAACACACCCACCACCACCCGTTATCCATAGCAGATCCTTTGTCTATTTACAGATGGGACGATAATCTACTTCTAATATACTTTTTTCAGGCACACAAACATTCATGAATTAGTGCGATCAGTAAATGTTCCACATTGTATTTTGTGGAGTTTCCAAAAAGAGCATAGAAGGCAAAAACACAAACAGCCACTGTTGGCCAGCGGCCACTCAAATTATAAAGACAGTATCTCACTTTGGTGCTGGAAAGGACGCTTTCAAGAAATATCCTGGAACTGGCAAATGGTTGTGCTTTTGTTAATGAGCATTTGACCAAAAAGAACCATCTGACTACTCATATGATAGTCTCCAAAACACCTCTAACCCCCGAAGCAGATAATGCTAAATTCAAGAGTTATCATTTAGGCACAAGTGTCCACAGCAACTGCCTCTCTACAGCTACTACACATGTCGAGGACATTTTGCCTCTCCAAAAAAGGACCTGGTGGGCCATTGAGAGATCTTCATGAACCTACAAAGATGCTCATATAGGCTTTCTATTACTGGTGCACCATGATAGAGGGCAGCTAATTAATTCCACTGGTAAGAAAGTCTCCATGTGTCTATTCACAGGGTTGAGGAGAAAAGGAATATTAAGGTCATATATTAGCACTAAAAACTGTGTTACTGTTACTGTCAGTTAGAAACATAAAGGGATTATTATTATTATTATTTCCACCAATGAGGTTAAGTTTTCAGTTCATTTGTCTGTTCGTCAGCGTGATTACTAAAAATAAAACAACGAATTTTACTGAAAACTTGGTGGAAGGAAGCAGAAGCCTGCACTCACAAAGAGACCATTCAATTTTTTTGAGCAGATCTGAATCACTATGTTCATGCACAAATTATTTTTTTGCTTTCATTTGGAGATAAGGAATGGCTTTTCAAAGAAGCCTGCACCCTCTTCGTGCCCCTCCAGGTATTTTATTTGCCTAAAAAATTCAAATCAGTCACACTTTTCCCATTTATATTTTGTTTTTAATTCTGCAAAGTTTCAAAAAATTCCAAAAGTAGTCAAGAAATAAAAAAATAGTGCATGTGGGTCAAAAGTATGAAATGTAACATCAGTGCTTTGAAAAGCCTAAAAACAAGCTGCTTGATGTTAATAAGTTTGTTGGATTTTTGTCTTCTTTTTTTTTTAAATTATGCTAAATTTGAAACCCAAAGAGATGTTTGATTTATATTCAAAGACATTTTCTGTATTCTGCCAGGAGAGGTCATAAATTGGGATTTTTTTTTTTCCAGTTTAAGCCAAATTTTTAACCACACTCTTTTGCTTAACCTGCTGCCCCCGTGACCCGGCCCCGGATAAGCAGATGAAAATTAATTGTTGGACTTTTTTTTGTCGTTTTTAGCTTCATATTTTAATCTGATCTTAAGTTATCGGAGAAACAACCTAATCAAAACTTTACCGGCGGCTCCGCTAGCAGCCGCTCCGCTGCTTTGCCAAACAGCACCGCAAATGCACAGATTTCTAACCTGAAACAGGTTTATTTAACGTTTTTACCGGTTTTAATCACCTGGTCTGTGTGTTTCTCACAGGAGGAACCATCCGCACATAATTCTGCTGCTTTTCTTTTACTTTCATAGAAAAACATCCAACACTTAGAACATTATGAACATAATCATGAAAATAATAATTAAAACATTAATAACACTGAAAGGACCAAAATAAATGAATAACAGATAAATGTAGTTAGCAAAAGATAACAGCATTGCACTCTCTTTTGCTATTGTTTGCATTAAAGCCCATTACAGCTGATAATTACATATTTTTACTGTAATCTGAGTTATCTATATACATTAAAATCACATTTTAGCGCATGTCTTCAGTATCTGGAGTGGAATACTTGTTATTAGTAACCCTCACTTTTTCTATTCATGCCTTCAAGCAATATAAACAGACACGATCTCAACAAGTGAACTATGTAGTATTATAGAGGGGCTGTATCACCTTTATATCTCTGTGAGAAAACAAAGTGTCTCCTGACTTTATGTCCTTGGGAGATAAAGCAGGACAAAGATGCTTTGTGCTGAGTTATGAGAGGATTGTGTGGGACCTCGGCTAACAAGCATGCAGTTCATACACTGCAGAGTGCAGCGCGGCGTCTGGATGTGTTTAGGTTAAGTGTATACTATGTTTGTCACCAGAGACGAAACAGAATGAACACACACTCTCACAAGTACATAATTTAGGAGTAGCTCAGGGAACAGAAAAAGAAATGCTGTTCACACAAGCCTTATGTAAGGCTGAGTTTCATAAACAACACTTAGGGGTTTGTTGTAAAGGTGTTCTCACTTATTTAAGACATGCTGCTGTTTGACCACACACACACACATATATGAGAGTGTGTGTGTGTGGTAAACAGCACGCGTCCTAAATAAGTGAATTACACCAAGGTTGTTATGACATTCACTCTGATGTAATGTGTTATATAGGTGATGAAATCCGAATAAAAAAATGTGCAACACATTGTCCTGCCATATACATTTGTGCTCGCAACACAATTGAAAATGAAGGAAAACCTGAGGATTCCTCCCCTCCTGTATGTGGGATTGTGATCAGCCACTTGTGTACCATGTGTTTCACCAGCAGCTGCACGAGGGTGCACGAGCCAGTGCCGAGGTGGTCCAGCACAGAGCTGAACTTTCACAAATGCACGAGGGTGCTTTAAGCAGTTCAGCACTTTTCTGTGAGCTGGTCTTTGCTTCAACGGTCAGCAAGCGAGGCTCTCCCCAGAATCTGGCACGCTCTATCCTGGCTTTTTAAAGGAAGGGTCCGCCAGTCCAGCAAAATGACGTCTGTTTACGTGAAAAAGGTGAAAACGGACTTTAGGAAAAGGTTTTTACGGTGTTTCATGCTTCTCTGGAACAACAACACACATGCCACGAGGCTGAGATAAAAGTGAGTCATTTTTCAGGTGAATAGCTTCAGCATACCGTCCTTGTTCATTATGTGAACGAGATATAAAATCCAGATGACTTAATACTAAATATTCTTCGCTTATTTTGAGCCTTGTGGATGTAAGCGCTTTTAAGTGTATTTATAGTTTGGCAAGCTGTTGTGTTGTAAAAACAGATTATATATGTCTCGTCAGGTCATTTGACATATGACCCATCTAAAAGTGTAACGCTGACACACTGAAACACAGTCGACCGCTTATACCACGTATACAAGTCCCAGCACCTCTGGTCAAGTGGCCTGCATGGCAGCTGAGCTACACCAGTCAGATACACCGGCTCAAAGACACACTGCTGCAGCTAGAAATGACCAAAAGGTGAAGTTTTCTGTTCATCCAGTGGGGAGAGGGTGCAATCCAGCCACATTAGGAAACTTTATCCATACAATACTGTGTTGCAAGACAAACTTGTGAAGCAAGGCAACTACAGGATTTCACAAGAAATGAGTGTAAGGCAATAAAACTCCAGATAACACCCATTTTAGTAACAAGTCAGGGGCATTCGAGTCAAGATGAGAAGACTTTATCTGGAAATTTGAGCCGATTGAAATGATTCCAATATACAGTGAAGCCCGCCAAACAGCCCCGTGACAAAAAGGGTTTCAATAAGAATAATAAGGTCAGAAATCTATAGAAAGTCTCAGCTTACATAGGGTGATTATTACAGGTAGAGTCATTTTACAAAAAAACATATGAAAGAATGCTGTAAGACACACTGTGCCACCTCACCAACATCAGCCACAGAAACACATGAACTCAGATTAAGTTACAGGACTGAATGCGTCTGTATGCATTAGTGCAAAACAGAAAAACACAGAAAAATGGCAGGAACTGAAAGCATTTTTTTAAAAAGCGGTGGCAAATTATTATTTATTTATTATTTTCTCATTTAAGGCACTGCTTCGTGCTCATCTGTGCAAAATTCTTCTGCAAATGAGTTTTGCAGGCAGGTTTTGTTGCGTGCATAACTGATATTTTTTATCATCCACTGCAGGGGAAACTGTACATTACAGTGTAATATAACACATAACGACCACATAGGACGCCTCTCTCTGTTGCATGGACGTATAAAATGGTTAATTTTTGTTTTTTTTTTCTAGCATTTTTTTTCCACTCCCCATTATGATTGAATGTCAGTGTAATTTGGATCGTCCTCTCTCTGATCTGTTACATACAGAAAGCAGAGATAACATGACCACCCATCAGCTGCGTTTATGATAATCATCTGGCCGTTTGGCCTCGCTAATGCACATGAATTGCCGGTCAGTGTGGTCGGTTTGAATGTAGCAGAATTATTATCTTTGATGGTAACAATCTATAGCCCATAAGCCCCGGAGTGTAACCTAAGCTCATCAGCTGTGTCTGCTAGCTTTACTATAAAAATCGTGCCACATGGCTGCGCTGCTTCCAAGTCGTTTATGGTGACATTGTTCGTCCGAGAGGTCGAGGACAGTTTAGATTCCCATCTTTGTGCAGCAGAAGGGCGTTTTGTGTTTAATTAATCTAGTCGTACACCTTTAATGACTGGCTCCTGTTACCTGTAAGAGACTATTTTTCCATGTGACATACCAAGTCTTCAGCTAAATAATATAAATGTTGAGATATGTTGAAATGACCCTGAACAGGACATAGAATTAAATAATTCAGAGAGAGTGAATGAGCCCACTGCAGGCAAAGGACGTAAAAGACTTTTTGTCTAAAATGCATTCACGTCGGTTAATTTATTCACAGAAATTACAAAAGGGGGAAAAAAAAGCTTAATGTTAGTCCACATAGCAACTGCCTCAAGGTATTTTATTCACAAGTGCCACCACTGCCCCAGCTGACAAGGATTACACTGCTGTACTAACCACTTAAACTTCTCATGGAGCCTGACACGTGGACTGCATCTGCACTGGAACTGTAACGCAGGTGATATAAAACTGATGTTTCCAGAATGATCTGAATGGCTTTTTAATATGAAACGAGCTCTGCAACTTTCGGATAAAACTGAAATTCGTTTTTGTTTGCTGCAGAACAGGTTACACACGCTCCTGTTTCGTCACATGCACCAACTGCCGTAAATCATCCGCAGCAGTCCAAAGCACAAAAGCATTCATTTCTGCACAATAAGCCGTTGGTCAAATTAATAATGATTTGCAGCTTTGTGAAGCAGTCTATTTTCAAATTGGTCTCCATCAAGGTCATTTTCGGGGCAACAAACAATGTAGTGGATATTCTTTTCAGTTTCACGATTAAAAAAAAAAATTCATTTTTTAAAAAAGAATATTCTCTGTTAAAGAATTTCTTTCAAAAGACAAAATGTCATTGAGATCTTGCGGCTGTATTTAAAAAAAAAACACAACAACAACAATTTTTTTATTGACTCAGTGGGTGTGCAATAAAAATCAAATAAAATATAACGTTAAGATTCTGTGGAAATCCACCCAGCAATCTTCATTTTGTGATAAAATCTCAACACAAATACTATTGTGTAAATAATTCCCCCTGAGTTTACCCATTGCACAGTGCATACCGATGTACCTTGAGTGAGACTGTGCACAATCTTAACATTTTGGCTGCTGTGAGTGCTGTTTACTGGCACGAGGCTTACAAAGTCTTCCTGAAGCCAAGAAAGAAGCAGAGAACACACAGCTCTCATTCTCTGTAAAATAGGTTAAAAAGTTACCGTAGACTGTGTTACTGTAGAGAAATACATTTTCCTTAAACCCTCTTTAGATCCTTTCCCCCTTCAACTAGGCAGTGATCTCACCATGACTTGTAGAAAACCATATGAGCAGCAGGGTGAACTGAGGACACACATGCACCTTGGCAAACATACAACTTCGCTATTAGAATCCAGGATACATTTTTCACATCAGTTGAACGCCTGGGCCTGCGTGTGTGTTTAAAGACAGGGAACACAAATTAGATTTAAATGCAAAAAAAAGTGTATACTTAGGATTCAAGCACAGATTATTACAACAAGTTTCCCACGTGTAAAAAAAAAAAAAACTTTTGAGCCTGCTGTAAGACGACTTCAGGCTGCTAGTTGTTACATGATATTTGAAACTTTTAATAAAAAAAAAAAAAAGAGTTAAAGCAGCTCGGCAAATATAAAGAAGCATGAATCAAAAAGTCTGTGACAAATTAAACAAAAAAAAAAAAAAAAAAAAAAAAAGGTAATGGAAACACATGGTCACACCCAGAACTGTTCGTGTTACATGTACTTTCATTTACAGTGCAATATTATGAATAATTATACTCCACAAGAGTCTACTAATTCTGGTGCTGTTCCAAATTTATGTGTAAACATTAAAGTAAGACACAACAGGCTTTTCCTGGGGCCACTGTGTGCTAAACTGTTCCATGTGGGGTGTTCGTTTTATATTTACATATGTTTTGGAAATATTAAAACAGCCAGTCCTGGGACAATGTTGCATTTCACCATATTAGAACAAAGGATATTAACCGTGTTTCATAAGCCTTTATGAAGTTTTAGAAGCAAACAAAGCTTCCTGACAACAGCATTGCACATTCGCAAATACTTATTCAGTCTCAATGTGTGCTTTCATTACGCATTCCTGTGATACTTGCAGGGAGGGGAGATTCCAAAACAAAAGTCCTTTGAAAAACTGAAAAACATGCCTTAAAGTTTTTGGGTTTTGTCAGATTTTCTGCAAGCTGCAAGCTTTCAAAGTCACCTGGTTTTCAGCAAAATTCTGTTTTATAGAGGTCATTTTTTTGCCCTGTCTTAAATTCGTCCTGCCAAGTTACTAAAAGGAGACGTATTTGAAAAAAACTCCTTCTCAGTGATTTGCCAAATTGAACCAGCATGCACGAGTGTGATATAATATAGTCATAATTAAAGCCCTTTGGTTGCTCCATATACATAACTGACTGGATGGCAAATAAGAACCCTAATTTTATTCCAAAAATGCATTTATCCTCGCAGAATACTCATCAATAAATAAGATACATTTCCCCTCTCCTTAAACGAGACATATTATTTTTCAGCATTGCCTTATAGCTGCGAGGAAATCACCATAACTCATCGTAACAGTATTTCAGTGTTGCATAATGCAGCTGAAGGGCAAATTCACTCCTTAATTACAAAGGAAACTTGTGCAGATTCTCAATAGGTCCTGCAATTGTGTTATTAGAATTTTCAAGAATAATAATATAAAAAAATAAAATAATACGATGTGAAGAGAAGCACGTTATGTGTGAAAAAGGTGCTTTGTGGGTAGAAGGATCCAAGCCAGTTAGCCAGGAGGCAGCTAGCCTGCCAATAAATTTTAGTTTGCAAAAAAAAACCAGAGGATGCTAACAATGCACCAAGGTGGAGTTAGCGTGCACTCGCTAATTAGATTGTATTTTACTAATCACCAGGAGATACGAGCAAAATTAATACGTGAAACAGGTTTAATATAAAATGAGACCTATCTGAAGCTTTAGTGGGGTCTCAGTTTTTGGGGGTTGCCATGGTAACAAGGGGACTCAAATGCAGTATTAAAGCTGCAATTGCTGTAAAACAGCAGTCTTTGCAATAAACATCAGGTGAGAAAGTTTATGCGTTCTTCCTAAACAAAACCAAATCTTAAAGTCTATTAAAGGCCATTCTGCACTTAATTACAGGACTTAACATTAACTTTAAGAAGTGCACCTGAAAACAGTCTCAGTTGGCAATCACATCAAAGATTGGTTTTTGCTCCATGGGGGAATATTCTACTAACGAGAATTGTACAGGAACGGGGGAGAGAAAAAAAAAAAGGGAGGGAAAGGGATAAACAGTGTTTGAGACAAAAAGGCCAAGCAGTTAACAAGCACTGTGACATTCTGGATGCAATCCACAAAGTGGCTCGTTATATCGATGGATCTCTACTGCATTCCCAAAATGGCTGCCAAATATGTTCAACTGGGGTAGACAAAGTGCCAGGATGGACTCAAGTGCATATTTCTTTTTAACGTCTTTGGGTAAATTATGATAAAATACCCTTTGTAGAATTATTCATTACATTTTTTTATTTTACTTTAAAGTTCCCCTCATGCTGCTTGCAGGGATTTAGATTTTTTTTTTTTAATATCAAATTGCCAGTGTGTGCTTGAATTTGAAAATTTCACTCTCCAAATTTGAATTAGAAATTAAAATCACATTTTACCGAACAGTTAAAATGGCAAAATGGGATTTAGGGGAATTCCACCTCTAACCAATATTACATGCACTCTATCATTCCCATCAGCTTTCAATCATAAACTGACCAAAAAAACAAGAGAAATCTTTTCAACAGTGTTGCTATGAAAAATCTGGATCTAAATATATGTATAATTTTAAATCCTGAGGGTTATGGAGCATGAGGATTACCTGCTGAAGGCCTGGTGGAGGAATAACCAGAAACGTGGCATTGCGGAGGCTTCACAGAGATGGCAACAGTGCCTTTGCTGCGCTTAAAATTTTTTGGAAAACTGACCTGCCATCTGTGTTCATGTACAGTGCAAGATGATTGTTTTTTTTTCTGTTTTTTTTTTTTTTGTTATATGTCTCTACCAAAGACATTACATTAGTACAGCATGGTTCCCTTACACAATTTCACTTGAGTAAACCCAAATAATCAGGTGGGAGAAATGTGCGAAAGAGTGACTAAATCACCTCGAAATTAAAAAAAAAAAAAAGAAAAAAAAAATCCACTGCTGCAGGACACGTTATGGGACTTTGTTGGTCAATAGCAAATAGCTGATTGTGAAGACGAGCTACAGAGGACGAGTGAAGGATGGTGGAGCCAGGGGAGAATTGGGATTGATTGCTGAGTGTGGATTAACTGAACACCTCTCCCCCCCCCCCCCGCCTTCATCTGAGGAGGTCTACAGTTTATCTGCTGGGTCTCCTTCATATAATAATGAGTTTCCCTGGTTTGCAGACATGCTCTTAAATATTCATTAGTCATGGGTGGGTTTTAGCCGTGACACAGAAAGCTGGCAAATGGCGATGGCTCAAACACTGTGAATATTAATGTACATGTGGAATATATACATATAAATACTCATTAGTGACTTAACTGAGATGAAACTGGGCACCTGATACACTCCCAAGGCACATAATGTCTGCCTCTCTCTTCCAGCAGCTACTGTAACACCTCTGTGCTGATAAAACGAGAGTTTTTGACATCAAACCGTGCTGAGAGCTCACTTACACATAAGACAAGTACCCTCCAATTCATCAAACAATAAAATGTCCAAAAATACAGGTATTAAGTTTATGTGGAGTTTCTTTTTTTCACATGAAGGGTATTCCATCCATGCAGTGTACACTCTGTGACAATATAATTTCTACTTTACTCACCCACATGCAGCCTGTCAATCAATATGCTCCAATTCATAGGACAGATTTATAATCATGCCCAGCTGAAAATCTTACATCAAAGTGGATTTCTGTGCTGCACGCTCAGCAGCTCACAAAATGTGTCCATTCAGAAAACAAACGATCCAGTGCAGCCATCAATTACATAACCAAGCCTATAGGACTGCAGCCCATTTACGTTGTGGAAACATATTCTGAATGAAGGCGGGGAGAGGAAGTGATCACAACAAAAGTGAGGAGCGATGAACGCACAATTACGTGGTAAAAAAACCTACACACAGGTGCACATCCAGAGGCTGGAGCTGGACGCAGCGCTGCGCTCTCGTGCAGCTTCCAGCCCCCGTGTCCAACCCGGCACCGGCCTTCATGTGTGCGCGTAAAACCCGCTCCGGTGACCGCACCAGAACCAACCTCTGACATGACTAATGTGTTGACGCAAAGCTCCATACCTGCGCACAACTTCTGGCGCTATATAGGCGAGTCCGGCGCCTATTAATCACGCGCAACGTGTTGTATTGTGGAGCCCATCAGTGGCGCTGAGAACAGGCTCAAGAACACGCTGTATTACTCTCTTTATCTGACAAAGCCGAGCGCTTTGAGACAACATCTGTTTGCCACACACACGCACGCACGCTCTGCCCCTTTTCCTGGTCACACACAGACGCGCGCACGGCCGCGCACGGATAGATGGAGCCCAAAAAGAACAAGACTGACATGTTGCTCCGGCTCAACTCCCCCGTGGCCCTTTCTGTGAAATTTGGGCAGTCATTGCTCCATTTATTTTATATATATATATTTTTTTTTTTATCGCGTCAACGCTGAACATATTTTAACTTTATTCAAGAGGTCAGTGCTTATATACTGGCGTGAAATAAGCTCGAAGCAAAGGGAATCACGAGTTGCCCATGAATATTTTGCAACAAAATGTCTCAAAAGGAACGCAGGAAGCGTCTCCTGCAACTTTAATTACACCAGAGCATGGCCCCATATCTAGGCCACCCTTTGCCAAAAAACATCCTCACATCGCGAAGATTTTTTTTTTTTATTTAACAAACTGCACCCTATGATAAAAATCGCTACATTTTTAATTTAAAAAAAGATCATGCATTTTGGAGAAACATGGCACCAAAAAAATCCAGAGCAGAGTCCCACTGGATCTAGTTGTGATTTATCTCAGAAACTGAAGCTGCAGTATTGTTTTACCTTCAGACACAATATTAGCCAGCCTTCCCTCCGCCTGCTGAGCACATCTTAATGTAACCCCATCTCATAAATGCCACGCCGTATTGATATTAATTCATAAAAAATGTAGGCTAGACATCTGTCTGAGTATACGCGCTGTATGAGCCGCTGCTATAATGCCCCATTTCACACATCGAAAGCATCTTTCCGGCAACTTCAACAAACTGAAATGTATTTTAGAAATAGATTCCTACTGAGAGGATTTTATAATCGCGTTTCCTCCGATTCAAATAACTGACCTAAAAGCCAAATGCGCACGTCGGCTGCCACAGTTGTTCCGGGCTCACAGTGTGTAAAATGTGAACAAGCAGCCTGCGAGCATCGCTGTGGCTTTCGCTGATTGAGAGAAACAGACCTGTGAACAGTTTGCCCAGAGTATTGTTCTCAAGTGTCCCCTGCCCCGGCTCACGGGCAAATCCGAAAGTAAAGGGCTAAAGGTAGAGGGGCAGAATAATGACAGATGGGGAAACTTGCGTCATGCCAGGGCAGCGCGTTTTTCTAGTCGAATATAAATGCACAACAAAACCCCTGGCAGCCAAAACTGAACCCCCTGACATGACATTTCACTTAATTTCCTACGCTGGCGTCTCATTTATTCAATGTCTGAGAGCCTGTAAAGAATGAAGTTTCCGATTATGTAGAGCTTAATATTGGGCAGCCACAACTACATGGAAGTCAGTGGTATTTCATGCACCTCATCACCCTAAAGTCACCGCACATGTTTCCATCTCTTCTACAGAAAATTCCTCTAATTTCTCCCCTGAAATAACAGATATTGTAAAGACCCATCCCTTTTCCTACTTTTCTCAATTTCTTACCTGCACTTCGAAGCTCGTTCAAAAAGTGTCGACAGCGTTTCCACGGCTCCCCCTGTTTTCCCCCGACGAAGCGCGTATAGTTTTTTTATTTTAATATGTTCCTTTACTTTGTTTCATTTCTCACTTCCATCTTCTTTTCATCTCATCAATAAACACACGCTGCAGCCTACCTTCATAGAGCAGCTCGGTTCAAGTGTGCCCTCCCATTTTTTAACTATACATCGAGTACTTTGAGGGGTGGTGGAGGAGGAGGAGGAGGAGGAGGAGGGGGAGGGGGGCAGGCAGGCACGCCTTTTCACTTAAAGGCTGCTATTGGAAGAACAGTGCACTGTCTTGGGTTGGATCAGAAATCCGTCAACATTATTGTGCCCCAATCGCAGGGAGCACAGTGGGACGGTGAAACCGGCTCCATTATGGCTCTCTGGAAGTGGTGGGAGTTATAGTAATAGTAGTTGTAGTAGTAGTAATGTTCCTCCTACTCGAAGTGTTTAAGTTGCCTGAGCAGCAACACAGCAATTCTATAAATGGAGGTCATGGTGCGTAACAAAACCTGAGAAGGATGAGGTTAAAAAGCAGCTCCGCGGTGATGTTGCACCCAAAGCGAAAGCGTCCACTCAACCCCCTACAAACCCTGCGTTTTCATTTCATGTACACGTCTTTTTTTTATACTGTACGAGCTCCAGCGATTGCTGTTCAAAATATCAGCGTTCACAATTGTGAATGAACTCAAAATCTCTCCCCAGTCTGGATCAAAAGGACGGGGGAATTGTCAGTTATGTGTCCATCATGCGTCTGAACTTTGCATTGGACGCCGCCTCTGCCAGTACAGTGAGCCAGCTGCGCCGCGGCCTCCCATTGGACGGCGCCGCTGTCAATCATCCGCGCCACCAACAAGCTAGATTGTCTGCCGTGTCTTCTACTTTCTACGCATTTCTATTTTCTCATTTATTTATTTTTTAACGTCCCGAGCTGACCTCGAGTTTGCGAGCCGGGAAAAAAAATTCGTTTCGGTTCAGCCGGCCAATCAGATTTGGTAGAGCGATTGCTTTTTTCTCTTGTTGTTGTTGATTTTTTTGTCATTATCCAACGCCTTGAGATATATTCTGGTTGGCATAGAATAAAGCAGTAATGGGTCATGTGGGATCCCCCCCGCACCCACCGCCTTAATGCCCCCTCCCTGTCTAGACAGTGACAGGTGTGCGTGTGTGCGCACACGCTTGTCTGTAGTTCAGATCAGAATAATGAACCACGCTGAGGGTAATGTCTAATAGATACTTTCAATATATTATTCATGTGTGTGATCCTGGTGTACAGGGGTAGAGGATGTTCGGGGTGAGCAGCTCTGCGTCTTGAAAGAGAAGCTTTTTACTGACAAAGAGGTCAACTAAGGTTACGCTCGACCAGCCTGCCTGCTAAACCGCCCTGCCTCCTGAGCTGCTGCGCGTAAAACCCTGTGAAAAGCTTTTTTTTTTTTTTTTTTTTTTTTTTTTTTTTTTTTTTTTTTTTTAAACAGAAAAAAACTGCACTCTTGAACTTTGCTTTCAAAGCCCTCCAGCTGTACAGGGGAGACAGAGGTGCCGCTTCAGACAATCGCCATCTCTCAAACTAGGAAGGCTCCATACGGATATTGGTGTGTGAGCCCCGTGGTGAGCACCCAGGGCACTCAGTTGACTGTGCGCGCCATCTGCAGGACTGTGATGTGGATTAATACCGCGGGTTCAACGGAGGACACCCTTCCGTCACTGCTTTGACCTACATTAACCAGGAACACCGTAGGAACACCACCGCCGGCCTTAATGCGCCGCTCTGCAATCCGACAACGAGGCCCGCTGCAAAAATGCTTTTTAATATGCATTAAAAAGTCAGAATTATGTCTTTTTTAGGATCACGAACATCCCCGAAACGGCAGATCCGCGTGGTGCACGCCTTCCCGGAACACTGTTTCAGACACTCCGGTTAAATAACATGGCTCAACCGGCAGCACGTGCAGGGAGGATTCAACGCAGGGAACATTTTGTTTTAGTGCAGGCACTGAGGGCTTTGCACGTCTGACTGGATGTGGCCTTCATGTTGTTGCCACCATGAGGCTGGGGAAAAAAAACTAAAATATGTTAAATTATTTACATTTATTTTATAGAATAAATTCAGATATGACAAATGCTATTTGGCAAAGCTGGTTACTAAATGTGTTTTTATTCTTAGAATGTAGCTGAATGAAAATAAATAAAAATATAAATCATACACCAATTTTCTCAAATTGTACTGCCATGTTGCTCACAAATAAAATAACACACAAATAGGTTGTAAACAATTAAATATGATTGATAATAATGATTTAAACTTTTAAGCTTCCCCGGTAGCTTTCACATCTTAGAGGTGCTGTGACAAGAAAAAAAAGAAAGAAAGAAAAATAAATAATTAATTGTAATTTAGAGGGAAAAAAGTCACCTTTGTTAGGAGACTAAAGCTCTGGCACAGTTTCTCATATTTGTAAGACAATAAAACAAATGTTACAGGAATATTTGTTTTTCAAAGAATTTCTAAATTGTTGAAATAATAAAAAAAAAATTTAAATATATATATATTTTTTAGAAATTAAAACTAAAAAAGGCTGAGCAGCTCAGCAGTGAAGGACTTACACAAGTGTGAATCAGAGCGAATGGAGCCACGGGCGTGAAACACAGGGAAAGTACAAACAGATAATCGAGTTCTCACCTGTAAACCTGGACAGCCGTCAGCTTTTAGCACAACACTGAAACAGGCTTTTTGTTGGGTTACAAAATAACCCTAATTTTTTTTTTCCTTTCAGTTTGGTTTTCACTGTTCGGTCAAGGAAACTTGAGAATTTCTCAAATATCCAGTGGCCGCCTTTAGTTTTTATCCTTTGGTTTGGGTAAAATTTAAAACCTTGCCACTTGAACCTTCCAAACAGGCATGACGTCTGTAAAATTTTAACACAAGTAACACAGACTGAATAAAAGTAAATACACATGGAGCTCTTTCTGGTCTTTATTGAGTCCTGCCAAATTCCTCATGAATGCTCCCATTTATTGATATAAAAGTAAAAAAAAGAAAAAAGATATGACAAAAAGCTGCATGGTTTATTTAAAATGCATTCCATTTTTTAGTTTTATTTAATTTTGATTTAATTAAACCTCAGCTTTACTGTTTGCGCTTGTGTTTTTTTTTAAAACCTTTTTTTTTTGTGTGTGATCGTGATTTTATTTTGCCACAGCTGAAATGTTCTCTGTGGTAAATCAGGAACAGACTGTAATTTCACATTGGCAGGTCAAGTCATGTCTTTCTCTCAGCTCTGAAACGTAACCAACAGAGGGCAGCAATATGACTTCCCTTTATGGACATTTATTTAAATATTTATTTGTTTATCCTTTCATTCATTCACTGTGCCTCCATGCTGTCCTTAACCTATTCAAACACAGTGTGCGCCTTAGATTTCCCTCATAGTGTTTCATAGTAATGTGGACATAGATGATGATGTCGGTGTTAACACTGCCAAAAGAACACACACACACACACACACACACACACACACAGACACACACACAGACACAGACACACACACACACACACACACACACACACACACAATAAAAGGTATTATTCAGATGGAAGTTTGCAAGCATTTAGGGCTTAAAACTAGACAATTTATTCTCCCTCTGCTTAGAAATAAATCATTATAACTTCTGTATTAGCTAAAATATTATTGTACAAGTCCACTCTTGGCCTTGTGTATCTTGTTCTTTTTTAATATATTCCACTTAGTGAATGGCCCATAGGCTATTCATTTTACAGACAGTCTAGACAACTCATTACTGGTTGGATGGCAACTGACAACATGCAAACTGGATTAGGGAGAGTGGAATTAGTTTTCATTCAATTTGCAGTGCAATTAAAATGTTATTTCTGCCCAAAATGTACCTTTCGAAGCCTGTTTTGTTTTTAAACATACCTAGTAGAAATCTGTTACTGTGTGCAGGGGATTTAGTCTCAGCAGTGCTCTATTTATTCCTCCTCGCTGTTACTAAATACTTAGTTAAATGTCCTCAAGGTGTTGCACACTGAGCAGTTTGCAGGCTTATAAGAGTTGCAATCCAGGAAACAGTTTGCCAGGTTTGGTTTTAGTTGTGTTAATTTTTTTTTTTTTGCTAATGCATTTAAATCAGGCGTTGTGGATTATTATCACAATTAAAATGACCATGTGTAGTTCACTGAGGCTGCCATGTGGCAAAGTCACGTATACCTAGCCAGGCCTGTTCAACCGGCCAGCCAAACTTTACCAGCATCTTACTGCAATGTCATGGCAGAAACATCCTGTTCTTTGTTATCTGGAGAAGAATAGATTTGTTTTGTGCACGGCAGATAAAACCACAACCCATGTGCAAATTCCTGTGTGCCATCAAGGCATGAATCAACCGACCACACCTTGATACTCGATGATGGATTAATCGGTATGATGACTGAAAAATGAATCATGAAAGTCAACATGTATGTGTGCTCATATGTCAAATACTTCTCATTGTCTCCATCCCAGTGAGAGTGACTTCGTTAACGCCCTATATAATTACATAGTGTACGGGCGCGTATATTAAGCTACATTTCATATCGAGGTGGTCTGGGAGCTAGCCAGCATCTGCTGTGGTGCCATCTCTCTGCTTCCTCATACTTTGCATATTTCAAGGTATAAACAAACAACAGCAAAGACTTTGTCTTGTCCCCCGCATCTTTTTATGTTTGGGAGAGTTAAATGAATGGCCATTAAAATTAAAATTGCCAACATTTTGCAACATTTTGTAATGCACAGTAAGTTTGCAATAAAGAGAGCTTCTCGCCTCTCATCTTCAAAACTGGCTGCAGGCAGATAGTTGACAAGTACAGACAATAACACTTCTTTGTAAGCGATTCGTCTCCTTTTTTTTTTTGGTTATTTGGTCTTTGGTCTTAATTTGTCAATTATTGGGCCTAAAATAACTTTATTTTTGTGGCTGTGCAGTATGTCAGTGACAACATTAGTATTACATGTTTCATTGAAACTCACAAGAAATGATCACAGACGAGCCAGACGTGACAGAAAATAGGCCTCTTCACGCGCTGACAAATGTGTTTTTGTTCCTTTTTGGGTTGGGACTCCTCTCTGCTTTTACCAAGGTGTTATTAGACTCTGCAAAAAACTGTAAAACTGTACTTATTTTATCCAGGTCGTGTTACATGTGTGAGGTGAGACAAAAACTGGAGCTCTTCTTGCGCTTTACAGAAGAGCGCCAACTGTTCCGTGAATCATGCACCATCTGAGGTTAAGGATTTTAGAGAAAAGGAAAAAAAAACCACAAAGAGCACGGAGAATGTGTAAAATCAGTAGCTTGTTTGTCAGGTTTAACTCATCGCTGGTTTGATTTACCTTCACAACAACGCGCCGCTTGTACTTCGACCTTCTGACAGAACAAGTAAAGCGAGGAATTATTTGTGTACTAACAACACATGCACAGTGAGGGTGCTGCGCTTATGCTGGATGACAAGATTTACATGTTTGGATTCAGAACAGGGCCTCGGTGAAAAAAATATCATAGCTTCCCAAAACAAGCAATCCTCACAGAAGTCATAAGGAATTCTCACATGAAAACTTTTAGATAGATGTTTCACATATTGTCTTATTATATATATATTGCAGGGACAAAACCTCCAAAACCTCTCAAACAGACGACAGTGACGACGACATTTCAACCAATCCGCTGCCTCGCACTTGTCCTCTTTTAGGAAGACAATTGAGGTAACATAAATGAGTTATCGCAGTGCTGTCTTTTCGGGAACATGGTCCTCGTGGTGTAAATGATTAATAGGCTTCTTCACTTGTCTTTCAGCTCACAAGGGCCCCTGTCTGTGTCAGCCTTGTAGCTGAGTTATAAGAATAACGCCCCAGCAGCCTCCAACAAATTCTTCCTCAACTGATTCATACTTCATCTCACCCGTGTTTGCCACAAGCACCAGAACACTGCAACGGAGTAGGATGAGGAATATTTTTAACCCTGAAAATGACTTCTCTGATTGGCTGATCTGTGTAAAGTGTCTCATGTTTGGTGCTTCAAAAGAAGTTTTTGTGCTTAATTGGAGCCAATTCATGGTGAATTTCAACATTAGCCAGTTGTTCCTCTGAATTGGAAAAGCCTGAAGTGTAAAAGTCACAGATGAAGTTGCTGCATGTGCCGCAGATTTTCCACTGGAGACTCCGCTTGAGTCATCGTCCTCACGCTTTCCATCAATATGTAAATCGCGTCAGTAAGTGGAACGCCATAAGCCCCCCTGACCGTGCCCCCTTAGAGCTTTCATGGATGACCTGATGATGATAAGTGCCCGGCGCTGGGCTGCGGTTGGCTCCTCCGAGGGCCTTCGGGAAGCTCATCAGCCGGACATGGCTTTTCTTCAAGTGAGTAAATTCCAGGTGTTGGCTGGAAAGAGTGTCTGAGCAATTTTGCTTCTCCCCAGGAGGCACGGACATTCACCCTTCAATGAGCGCTCTGTAGGAAGCTTGGCCAGGGCCTTGAATGAGCGTACAGGTGACTGGTTGGCAGTGTGAGCCGTGGCAGGTGGCAGCGGCCACGAGAAGGAATGTCAGAGCAATTCACGGCTTTGGACTTTGACTTCCCTCCATTCCTCCTGCTGTCAACGGTTGGAGGCTTTGAGACGAAGACTGCTTTCTATTTACCGCGCATGGCCGGTGCTACCACAGAACCTGACCGCCATTGTTTTAAATGGCTGGAAGAAGAAGGTTAAACCCGCCATTAGCATCTGGATATTACTTAATGGCCCCCATTCATTGGAGACGCCTCCTGGATGATGGAGCGTAATATAAGCAGCACTAGGGCTCAGCACATCTTTCACCCATGTTGGTTTTTAACTTGCAAGTCACATATTAACTCGCCTCAGTGATTGTTAATCCCTGATAAACAGCTGCTCGCTTTCTTTTTCTAACCTGGTCAATGTCCTTCAGTTTCATATGGTTTTACATCAGAACTTTTTACATGTTTCCTACAAAATAACCCTGAAAAATCCAAAAAAGAAGTTCAAAACAGGTGGTAGCGAGAAATTTAGTTGGCTAAGAAGTTGTCACAGAGAATTGGAGAAATTTATGTTTATGCTACGCTTGATTGATTATATAGAATTAAGCAGAACCAAGTCATTTTCAGCACAAAAGCTGCATGGTAGAGGGGAAAAGCATAGGGTCCATCCTTTAAGTGTTTTTGGGGGGAGCAAACCCAGAGCATGACCAATCACTCAAATATAAAAACAACAAAGCACCTCTCTTAAAATGAATAAATAGTTAAAACATAAACTGATATGGAAAAATGGGTGTAACAGCAAAAAGTTCAAATTTCATATTCAAATAAAATAAAATAATAAATAAATAAAAACCTGTTTTGGAGCTCCCTGATGGTGGAAGAATGTGGCACAGCCCTAGACTTCATTATCATTTTTTTTCCCATATTTTTATTTTAAGATTTAATTAAGATTTTATTATTATCATGACTAGTTTTAACAGTAGCAGAACTGTGAATGTTTTTTTAAAATATATTTTTTAATTAATTTATTTATTTTAACACTATTTCTGTGCTTTCTCTTTGTTCCCCAGACCCCCTTTTATTCCTATTCACCACCTTCCACTCTATACTGTTGAATACTCAGTCACACACACACATGCAACATCAAATCAACACCACACACAACACTCCTTACCTAGTTGTGTGTGTGTTAATTATTAAGATAGATTTTTTTTCCCACCTTAAGGCAGCAAGAGCACCGTCAGCCCCGCCCTCCTCCACCACAGTTGTTACAGTTCACACCCTGATACTTGTCAGACATTTTAAGAGCTGAATATCTTGAAATGGCACTAATAGCCCGCAGCAGAGTAACACTGGCATCTGTGATGCCAGGGCAGGTGTTGAACAAACAAATAGTTAACGTGCTCTCTGCAGCTGAAATAAAGACAAAACCGGCTGCTTTTAAACAGGTTTACCTCTGCGGTGAATGCTCTCTTTTACTTTTATGTTTGAATGTGTTTTACAGGCTGGAGCTGCTATAATAGGCACACTGTTCACTGCTGGCGGCACCTATCTGACATACATCAGCAGGAAATAATGTTCACACCTAGAAAAACATACAACATCGCTGAAAAGTCGACTCCAGGGAAAGGGTTTATTTATTTAGCGCTTCAGAGCAGACATTTAGACCTGAAAAGCACAGGTGTTCCCATAATCACGTCAACAATAGATCTGTTCTGTCAGGAGTCCCGGTAGGACATGACAGTGTGACAGCGTGCACAATACAGGGACCCTGAAACTGAAGCAGCCACACAGAAATGAACCACCATTCATGTAATAAGTCACACCTGTGCTTCTCTGGATGTGGATTACCAAAACGTCTGCCGTGATGAATTTTCCTGGATGTTGATGATGCCAAAAACAGATCATCTGTACAGGTATTGTTGTTATATTGACATGAACATTAGCTACAGTTTGGCATTTTAAAATAATGTGACCATTTGTGAAAAGTTTTGCAATTTGGGAAATTCAGGGTGTTTTCTTGTTGTATCCACTTTAACCAGGAGAGGGCGTTCAACTCCATAAAATAACATGCACAAGGACAGGCAGCACGAAGCGTCCTTTTCACTCCTCTTTGTGAATCAAGGTTGAAATGTTTTAGCATTAAAGAGTTGTTGTTGGGTTTTTTTAACACTTGTGAATAACAAGCAAAGTATCACATTCTTCTTTTTTATTCCAACCTAATTTGTTTGACACTGATTGCAGAACAATGTGATAGTCTCATTTCTGATTTTAATAAAATATTAAAAATGTAAGGACTTGAAACATTTCCTTGGAGTGCTGAGAGTGGCTTTTTGTGTGAACTGTCTAACTTA
>JAOWBC010000182.1:16611561-16623537 GCA_028566105.1 Hypoplectrus providencianus
AAAAAAAGTGACACTTTTTTTTTTGAGCGAGTGTGCAGACACCTGTGGGTGTCTCTTGGCCCTGACAACTCAGAAACAGTCTCTCGGTTTTAACGCCAGCTGAATATTTTGGGAGCAGGGAAAGGGAGTTTCTGCTAGGTAACGAGACCAGTAATAGATGTGAACAGGGCCTGCATCACTTAGCTGAAACCAACTGATTTAAATGTTTAATATTTTGAGTACTATTTTATGACTAATTGAAAAGTTATTACAGCAAATGCCTTTAATAATACATGATAATTTGATTAAGGCCGTCCTAATGAAAATTGGCCCCTGCTAAAGATAAATCTGGCCACTTCTCACACAGCAGCCCCATGATCTGGATGTTCTGCTTGGGTTTAGCCTGTTTAGATGACCAGCGTTTGTCCTTGGCCTACTTTTTGGTCAGAGGCACCACATAGAGCTAAAAAGACTATAGTGTTTCAGGAAAGCAGCACAGGAGGATGGAGGAAACATATCTGTGGGTGAGTGCTCTGTAGATTTTAGTGAGGAATTATCATAATGGAGCTTTTTTTTTTTTTTTTGAATGTACATCAATGGAAATGCTGTGAGTGTTCGAGCTCGTCCACAGGGAGAGGTTTTTCTCTTCTAGCATGATATATTTTTAACAGCATGTGTAAGTGTGTGGCTGTGTGTGGGTGTTGAAGGGGCGATGGAAGGTTTGTGTTTTTCCAGATACTTTTATCATCATAATTATGCTGTTTTCCTGCTAGCTCGTTCTTTCGGACTCTTATTAGAGCTCGCAGTAAGAAGTTTAAGTTTGTGGATGTAAGGATACTCGAGCTTTGGCAAAAGGAAAAATGTGAGCGCTGAGCTCCTTGCTCACTTGAGAGCAGAATTATGTAATCTTGTATACAGGTCAGCCATATTAGGACGTTCTTCTGAGGGAAAATATATGCTACGTCCTGTATATGACCCATAAATCAAATTAAAACTCATATATACCTTAGAATGAGCATAAACAGCTGTCACTGTAACCTCACACACATACTGGCACATTCACATTAATTACTAATGCATCCACATAAACATGATTTGCTCCCAGTTTCCCACTAAAATATTTAAAATGCTCTTGAATTACACAGGAAATGTTTTGACCGTCACATATGGAAACTTTTCCTCTCAGGATTCTTTCGATTTGATGCATTTCTGTGTGTGTGTGAGAGAGAAATGTGGAAAATAATGGAAGGCAGCGAGCACATGAAGTGGTGTGGTACAGCAGAACAATCAGATGTGATAAGTGGATGTCCTTAATTATCTGTGACATTTACAGGTGATTTTGTAAACTCATTTCTGCTGGCACTTAGTCAAGACCAGAGTAGGACAACATGGGAGCCGGCTGCAAAACACCATCATGTCACTGCAGAGGGAACGCCGGGTACAGCTGAAATCACCACTGATTTAAGAACGTGATTTACCAAGGCATTAGTTGGTTGAATGCAGGAAAAAGGAATCAAATTAATAACTTTTTAAAGGAGAGGATCACATTAATTTCATTTTTAAACCAACTGAAACAGTTTCGCTTTCTACAATCATCCCTGCCATGAAGATATCACACTGTTTTGTGATTTTAATGGACAAAGATACTTTTTTCTGAAGTTACATCAGCAATCTGAATTAGACAAATCAAATTAGTGACTTCCTCTTTAATAATTTAAATGGAGGACACAACCTTTGGAAATGATTGATTAAAATGTAGTTTTTTATAACCAGATCCTGATAAAAAAAACATTAAATCCTGCTCCTCAGAGACACTGTGAAGCCATGATTGATTCTGCTGAGATGAACAGTTGTGACAAATATTCACTGAAAATCTGTTTACACAGAGCTGAGGGGAGAGGACAGGAGAGGAGAGGTTGCAAGTAGAGGTTGTACAAATGTAAATAGTTTGTGTGCATGTTGAGACCTAATTTATTCCTCAAATATTCATGACACATGCAGACACTTTAAAAATTGCTGAATATATAAATTTAATTTAACATTACAGCATTACAGAGTTATTTAACTTGCAATTTCTTCTTCTTTTGGGGATTTTTTTACAACAATATAACTGTGTTATTCTACATAAAAGACATTTCTGAATTTGTTCTACTTCTAGTGATGATTGTGCTGATTCCACAGAACTGCAAATACAAGGCCACAATGAGTAAAATGTTTAAAAAAGCATGAGAACCGCCCTGAAAAGGTTTTGGGTTCAGCAGGTTAAAACCACATTTTAGACTCTTACTCCCTGAGGGATAAATATCTTCTGGTCCTGTTCTCAGACTCGCTGCTATCACATTATCTTCTCTCTCTATTCATTATTAAAAGCAGACAAAAGTACTACTCTCTTAAAAGATCGGTCTTCTCAGGAAAAAAAAACTCCTTTAATCCTAAAATGTATAATAAATAGAGTTGTCAGAAGGTATTAGGGGCTAGTTGGAGTTGTTAAATGTTATATGACGACAGTGAGATATTACTTAAACTACCTCTGCTGGACTCTCTGCTGGAGATCTCATTTAACATTGTCACATTGAGATGCATTACCAAGTGAAGTTAACCAGTTCACCGTGTGTCAGGAGAGGAAACGGCGCGCAGATAAGCAGGTATGTAATTGAGTGGAAGGAGAGTAATTAAGGTAGAACGTCCCTGCGTTTAATTACAGAGCTTGAAACTTGTGAAAGCAAGACTGTGAGTGTATTTATAACTGCGGCCATCTGTAGGATGTGGCCATCTGTGGATGGAAGTGTGTGTCTGTTGTATCGCGCTGTACGCTTCGATCAAAGCCCGTACTTTTCACCCCGGGGAATAAATGTGAGTTCATCATTTAGAATTGCTTTATTGCTGCACCATTGCTCCGGCGTTGTGGGGACGCTGGGAAGTGGGGATGAGGTGGGGTGAGGGGTGGATTTGTACAATTATAGAACTGATGATGCAAAGACACTGAAGCACACATCCACACCCCTGTTACACAGCCCAGAGTGGTACGGTCCGGAGTCTTAAAGGTAGAGTGTGCAGATGAGATGAGGGCATATATTTTTACACCGTTTCATTTAAGCTGCACCTTACAGTTAACACGGTATTAAAGCTGACGAGAAATCCCATAATAATTCATTACATGTGTGAGTTTCATCTTTTAGCATGTGCTGAATCGTGTGATGTTATAGTGCATATTTAAATAATAACTAGATGATTTCTGGTGATAAAATATGACTGACCTTCACCTTTTATTACTCATTATATTAAATAAGTGGACGCTTAAATGCACACACGCACACATGCAGGTTTTGTTGCTCAGATGTGGACTTCCTCACTCAGCTTCAGCACAACAACGGGGACCATATGACAACAAGCCTTCCTATTGCCATGGCAACAACTGCACCATTGCTAAGGCAACAGCTGCAGAGTGCTACAACAAGCAGAAAAACCTTCGTGCATCTTAAATCTCATTACGTCTTCCGGTTACTGCTTGTTTTTTTGGGGTTTTCTTTAAGTCGCTCTCGCGGTGCTTCGTGTTTTCTTTCTCTGTGATGCATATGTAATTCACACTCTCCTCCTCAACACATTTTCTTTCGGTCTAATTCCTTCTGTCTTCACACACACATACATACACACACGCACTCACCCACTCTCCCTTTCCTTTTCTCTCTCCTTCACTGTCCCCTCCCTCAGTTCTTCCTCTCCATCCTCTGCTGTTTCTCTGTCTTATTCTCTGTTTCTCTTTTTCCCTTTTCTTTCCACAGTGTGACCCCCCCCCTTTCCCTTTTTTTTTTTAATCCCCGCCACCTCTGCTTTCCATCTCCATCCTCCCCTTCCTCCATCTCTTTTCATATTCACCCCATCTTTTCTCTTTCTTTTACCGCCGCTTCTCTCTCGCTTTGACTAAAAAAAAAAAAAAAAGCGGATATACTCTCACCTTCCCTTTTCTCCTCTCTTTCTCTCTCTCATACTAAATTCCGAGACCACCCTCTCTCCTCTCCTCTCCTCTCTCTTTCTTCGCTCACTCTCTCTATTTCCCTGTGGCCCTCCCCCTCCCTTTTCATGTTTCCCCCTCCCTCCATCCTCTCTTTCCCTCGCTGGTTCAGTTAGTCAAAGAACAGATTCACGGAAGGAGAGAAAAGGGGGGAAAGGCAGGACGAGAGTGAGAGCGCAGGAGTGGGGCAGGCTGGGGAGAGGGGTGTGGGGTCTCAGCCCTCTGTCGTGGGGGGTTGGGGGGGTTGAGATACACCCCAATATTTTGTTCTAAGTACCATGGACTGCCTCTGCATTGTGACTACAAAGGTAAGCCTATCTGTTGTTCCTTACTTTAGCTCTACGTGTATGTGTGTGTGTGTGTGTGTGTGTGTGTGAGAAAGAGAGAGAGAGAAAGAGTGACACAACTGTATGTGAGCGCAGAGAAAGAGGAAGCTCATCTTTCTGTCCTCTCCTCATTATAAAAGTGTTCTGTAAGGCATGAAATTTCTATCGTTTTGATCATTTTTCCGTGCTGAAACCGTCGGGCTACCTGAGTGTTGCATGGAGCGAATACTCTTTGATATTTCCCTCTCTGGATGACCCCCCTCTCCCACTCTCTCTGCATCTCCTACTCTGTGTCATGCTTTGTGAGTGTATAAACAGGGGCTGGCTGACCTGCGTGGATGTAGTAGAAAAGTGGGAGAGAGCCGGCGCTCGGGTTGCTTCTGCGGGGCTTTGTGTCATGCCGGAGCTGCAGAATATGTCAGGGAGAGACCATGGGAGGGCATCCTGCATGCTAATCTGCTCATATTTTCAGCTGCTTTATCTTAACCTCGACTGGTCTGCGAGGCGCGCTGTAGACCCTCTACCCCGCCGTGCATCTGCACACATCTGCCTCTCACACAGGATGTGAGCGATGTGTTATATCATACATGTGCTCGGCGTCAGCAGGTCGCTCCACGGAGGCAGCCCTGGCCATGAAAATTGGCGAATAAAATGAGAAATGAAAGAGATTTAATGTAGGCTTCCAGACACACTCTGGGGTCAGATCCTGTTTGTTCAGATGGCTGCAATATGATTTCAAATAAAAACCCTTGTGGATGTGCAAAAACAGGTGAACAATAAACTGTAGCAGCTGCACCTGAATGCAGTTTCTGGCAGGAAGTGATGACAAAATGTGGGAACACACACACACACATACACACACACACACACACACAGAGCAACTCTTACAGCTGTGTGAAGGTGGGGATCATTTGAAATTTTAACTTGGACTAAGTGTGAGTGGAGCAGAAGTGAGTGCAGCTGGCCCTTTCAGATGTATTACATAAATTGGTGCTTAACTGTGGCACATTACATTCATTTGCTTATCAACCTCTCAGTTTCCTTGGCAACAGAGATTATTGGTCAGTTAAACATAGATAGGTAGGTGCAGTCGGATGAGCAGGGAGACAGAATATCACCCTGTGGAGGTTTATATTAAAGCACAATAAATCTGTTAATGTGATTTAAAAATAGAAAGCAACATTTTTTTTTTGCCCTCTAATGAGCTAACTTCCAAGCTGATAAGCGCCTGTTGGTGCTACAAGACTATTTTTGTTACCTAACACGATGCAGGGTGACAAATGCTGTGTGAGAAAAAAAAAAAAAAAAAAAGAAGTAAAATGTTGAGGTATCTTTCTCTGTGAGCCTGGAACATCAGTCCCTCATGCATCTTATTCGCCTTGAGTGTGACTCACTGAGTTAGACAGAAGACTGTAAGTAAAAGACCACAGTTGGTAACAGTGGATATTTCACCAAACTGCTTCCAGAATCCTGCATCGCTATCGAAGTGAGAAAAGACTTACTGTAAAGCTGGCAAACAAAACACGGGCATTGCCAAGCGATTGTGAGACAGATGGTCAGTTTATAAAAGGGAAAGTTGGTGCACAAAACAGCATCAAGGAACCAAGAGGCTGATTGGCAAGAGAGGCTTTTGATCAACCAACATGATGTTTGGTTGCAGTTTTATTGCTGCTGGAACACACCAGAAAATACAAAAATACACTCTCTCCTCTCACCTACAATGCTGCTTCAGTCTGAATTGTTAAAAGTTGCACAGTGTTGGAGATATAACTATAAATATAACTTCATTACATTTTTAAATTCAACTCTTTGACCGTAATGTTTGTCAAGGTAAAACACACACAACTCACTGTGGCCTACACACAGCAACATTGCTAAATTTTGGAGATGAGTTTATATAATCTATAGAAAACACATTAAGTCTTTTCTGTTACATTTACTGACATTTTCTTCAACCCTAAAACAGACAATCCTGTTTATTTGAAGTCCATCTTGGTGCAAAGTACTCAAGTATTGTAATTAAATACAATTTTGGTTAACTTTCCTTGATAATTTCCTCTCTATATCACTTCTATTCCACTACATTTTGAAGCAAGTATTGTACTTTCTACTCCCTTACATTTAGTCGACAGCTTTAGTTACCTATTAGGTCGAGATTTAACATGAAAACAAGATTAATTTAAGGTGACTGGCCTAAACATGTAAGCTCATAAAAATAAAATGAGCCCTGTATTTACTAAATTAAAACACTGCTTACATAAATGCATCAGTACAAATTAGCTCATAACATATTTTGAATATATAACATCAAACTGGTCCATTCTGTAAAACGAGTATGTTAACTTTCGATACTTTAAGTAAATTTTGATGCTCATACTTTTGTACCTTTTCTTGCAGGGTTAGTGTCGTGTATTTATTTAACGGTGTGGTATTTGTACTTTTACACAAGTAGAGGATCTGAATACGATTTCCACCACTGATTGACTCTTTGGTCAATCATAAGACAGGAAACTCAGTAAACAGAATATATTAGCTTAATGATACTGCTAGCTAATGTCACATCAGCCAGAGGACGCCATCGATGTTTACATCTCACGCTGTCACAAGCATAAGAGAAGATACACGCTTCCTTCGGTGCAGCGATGCATTAGCAGGCGTATTTAAACGGAAAGAAAACAGTTCCTATATGAAAATGCTCACAACAACAAGGTCTGTGGATGCAAATGTGGATCAAATGTTTGCTTGTTTCTGGTGCTTTGAGCATCACAAGCCAATGTGTAATTTATATTGAAGAGAATGTCCTTCACTTTCAAACCAAACCAATTAAGATTGGCTAAAAGCGATAAAGATTAGAGTAAATAGGTTTGATTTTGGGCTGAACTGTGCCTTTAAACACCAACAGACCAGCTCCACTTTTGGTATCTTTCAAACTCCATTTTTCTCGACTCAGCGCGTGTGTAAATTTAACCCGCTGATGTTTTGCTGAAAGCGCGGTATATTCCTTTAAATGTGTGATTAAACTTTAATGGCGGCTGGCTGCATTGCAGGTAAGGAGTGTGGCTTGCCGTCATGTAGCAGCTGATGGGTGAGCAGCTCCCTGGGTGAGCTGTTCCCTGACACCCACATGCTGGAGAACAGGTTATGTGAACAATGTTGCTTCCCGGCGCGGGCCTGTGCAACAAAGTTTTGCTGTGTGGGTGAAGCCACAGTGAGCAGAGTGAGCGACAAATATCTGACAACACTACACGGCAGTGAATGCACCACCAACCAACGCTGCTTTAAGATATGGTGAGCTCAGGCTATTTATAAGGCTTTTTATTCAACTATTATTGAAGAAAAAGCAATAAAATTTATGCTAAATATTCGAAATCTTGAAACTGATCAGAAAATAATTAAATTTATATTTCTTATTAAAGCAAATCAATGAAAACAGCGTTGAAATATTGCTCAAAAAATGAATGTGACGATATTAAGATAACGTTAGAAGACGTACATATGTTCTCTGAAAAATTTTTAAAAATAATATATTTACATGGCTGCTATTTGGCATATTTATGAATATATATCTTTTGTTTTCTTGAGAGTATTTTGCATTTCACAGACATTGCACATTAGATAAAATACATTTTAGGATTTGAATGTGTAAAAATATAAAGTGTGCTATGAAATATGATACATTTAAATATAATCGTTGTATAATAGTTCAATAATAATAATAATCATAGAAACATGATCATCTTGGGTGTTTGTTTGTGGCATTTATTCTGTCTCAAACTTGATTTTTCTTGCATTATAAATCCAGCAAACCTTTTTTCTCTCCAACGTTGCATTTTTGACCTTTTTGGCAAATATAACTGACAGTACTAAAGTGAATTTAACTGACCAAAATGTTAACTAGGCCTATTTATTTAGGTGTTTTCAGTAGGTTTTGACAGAACACTACAACATGCCACTATTTTAATGTATTTTTTTTTATTTTTTTTTACTTTCTGACCTTCTGTCACTTTAAAAGAAAATTATTGATCCTGTTAAATAACTGTGTTGTTAATATTGACCAAAATAACTGCGATTATGATGTTTCCCTTAAAAGAGCAGCCGTAGCTCAGCAGTATAAAACGAGCTTCTCCCTGGACTTGAATGGCTTCCCCACTGAGCTGCTGTGTTGCGTTTTTGTTGGGGAATTCACCAAAAACCTTGAATTAAAGTAATAAATGAGCCACTTGTGACAGCAAAAGAATTAGTGAACTTCTATGAGGAAAATAAGCAATAAAAAACAGACTTCCTTTGATTAAAGTCGAGTTATTTGAAAGAATTCTTGTCCTTGAGGTGATTACAGTAAAAACAGACATCTATTCTGTTTTCCTTGCAATAACTCAGGTATTATCTTTACACCTGTTTACCTCTGACAAGCAACAAACTTCAGCTTGGATAAAAAAAAAATTATTCATAAATACAGTTTAGAAGTTTTACCATTATGGGATTTTTGAGGAAAATGCTCATACTTATAGATGAGAAAAATTCACTCATAACTGTGCTGTAATCATTTTTTTAAGCTGTTGTGCACCGATTTTTCACCACTGTACAAATGTACCCAGAGAGCTACTTTCTACTTATACATAATAATATTTTAAATTCTTGTAAAATGCATTACATCGTCAGCCAATTTTATGAATGATCACTGAGAAAATGAGGAATGAATAGGAATAAAATAAAATAAAAAATAATACAAATAATTATGTGAAATTAATAATAATGTTCAGTTTCAGTCAATTTCTGGCATTTAAAATAAAAAAGATATAAAAATTATAAAACAAAATGTCAGCTTACACCGTATCTAAATCACACCAAGCAACATTTGTAACATTAAAAAAAAAGAGTAGAAAGGCTTTTATAATGCCACATATCGGACAGTAAATATACTGATACCGTATGTCTTTAATAGGCCAATATCAGACAATAATATCTGACGGAACTATTTAAATTATTTTCCTTTTTTCACCACAGCTCAGACTGTGTGGGTTGTAGCTGCTGCGGAAGTGGACGCCATAAATCGAAGAACGCTTTTGGTGATTTGCTGCAAGTAAAACCGCAAAAAATGTCTATATTTTTCTACATCTGGGTACAAAGAGGATCAATTCCAGGTATCATTTGACAGGATAAGTTTCCTTACAACGGTGATGTTTCAGTATCGGGCATGTTCTCCCTGTTGAAATGACACCAATCCTTTGAAAATCAGCATTTAGGACAAACTTAAACACTCAAAGAAGTGCTGATGACGCGCTGTTTAGACATCAAGGCTGATATGGACGAAGAAGCTCCTCCAATCCAGCCTTGATTTTCATCTCCTTTATAAAAGAGACACAGACACTCAAAGCTTGCAGTCCTGCCAGGTAACACGCTCATATTGCATGTCTCCTGAGTGCTGAATTGGACTTATATAATTTTCTGCTCCTTCCTACACAAAAAATAAATAATAAATAGCAACATACGATGGCAGCGCATCATACAGAAGTGTCATTACATAACATTAAGAAGTGGAATATTAGGGCATATCAGCTCGAGGAGACGTCACAGGATTTATATTTGGTAGCGAGCCTGACAATACCTTTGACTCTCCCTCCCTGTATGGCACTGAGTCAGAGAGGGACGGTTTGATGTTTGAGAGGCGAGAACAAAGATGGTGTGCACGGAAAAAAAAAAAAACACAGGGATGTGAGCTCTAAAAGCAACTTCTCTTAAAGCCATGCCGATGTCTGATAGAAAACGATCGCAATAAAGAATCAATTATGTATCTGCTGCGTGGAAAGGAGGACGCACGTCTCTGCTAGCTCCTCCTGCTCCTCCTGCTCCTGTCTTTGATTATCACTCCTCTTCTTCCTGTTGTCACCCTCGTTCCACTTCTCTGCGCTCACATTTCCAATACCTCCATTTTTTGTCCTCCTTGCCTCCTTCACCTCTGTAATCCCGCTCTTCCAGCCTCCTCTTTCCTTTATCTCGTTTTACCCCCCCTCCCTCCCTCCTCTCTCTCTGCTTACTCTCCTCTTCCCTGCTCTCCACTCTCTGGCTTACCTCCTGCCCTCCTCTTCAGCACTTTCGAGGCTTCCCTAGTTAGTGCTCCTTCAAATAAATTATACATTTGACAAGATGTAGTCAAAGTCAGCAGCTCCGTGTGCATACTGCTGCCAACATGTATGGCTTCATGCTCCAACATGGAAACCTTCTCCGCTGAACGGGTTTCGGCACTCACATTTGTAATTATTTTGTGCTGCCAGCTCTTATGCTTCAATATATATGAATATTTATAGCTCGTGAATGTGTGTGAGGATGAGGAGCTTATGGCTGCTGCATCTTGCTCCAGTCCTAAGAGTCTCCGAAATGGAGCTAAGCTAAACCTCCTCCCCTCGCTCACAAATCAAAGAGAGCAGGATTCATTCTGCCCATCTTTACAAGTAGCCATTCACCATATTGTGCGATGTGTGTCCGTATGAGTGTGTGACATGCGGTACAGTGTGCTGTGGGTTCGGATTAGCGATCCAGTGGAGAGCTCATATGATCTCCGCTCAAGGGCACGAGCTTCCACGAGGCCTTTGTATGCAGCCACAGAGACACTGATCCTGCCAAGTGGCTCCCAGGGCACAGTGAGCGGAGCAGGGCTTGCCCCGGCCGCCAGTCTGATGCCACGGCTGCACAGCTCTCAGCTCCTCTGCTGCCCGATAAAAAATAAAAAGACCCCAGCAGAATCAGGGGGATAGCTGAGATGTAATTCTAGACATTTTGTTCCTCTCTTGATGTCTTCATTACAGCTTCCTCCCATGAAGGAATATCGCAAATTCCCGTGGTCAGCTACGGTTCTGTTACGTCTTTTAAGTACATATTGCACCACTCACCCACACATTCAACCGCTTTCCCGAAAGAAAGCCACACACCTACATAATCAGACAGAACTCGCACAAACTGCAGAGCATCCTGCATCCAGCAGCACAAGTGGCTCCTGCACTGTGAATCGAAGCTGCAGAGGCTCGCTGGAGCTGAGAAATCGCTGCAAGTTCATGTCTTTAGAAAAACTTGTCAGGTTTAATTAAACAGGAGGTGGAAGGCCCGCTCCATGATGCTAATCTTACTGCAGGTGCTAAACCCGAGCAGCTGCAGCCGAGAACGATGCAGAGATTAAACGTTATGTGCAACTTTTAGCTTTTAACATCCAGTCACTGCACGTTAGCTGTCCTTTAACATGCACACTCATCAATCACTGACTTCACATTCGAGCTCATCATTACATGCTGATATGTAACCAATGCAATGCTAACCTCCTGTCTCTCAAACTCTGTATGATGCCCACCACCCCCACCAGGGGCCTCAGCCAGAAAGGAGGCTGTTAAGAGCTTCTCTTTGTCAAACGCACACAACACAATCTGTGCTGTCTTTTGCTTCCCTCGGCTCCCTCTTCACTCTCCTCCTCTGAGGGGATGAGCAATGCTTAATCATTTCTTTTGAATCTCACCTTGGATGTTTAGATACAATTAATGGATATTTCAGTATGCCTCAGTGTGGCAAGACCATAGGTTCAGCCTGTATCTTTATTGCTTTTTAGTGTTTTAGTGGATCTGTGAAATGAAAAGGCAATTTTGTTTTCTAAAACAACCTTTGGTGCGACTGATT